>JAMYWD010001728.1:0-13117 GCA_028583415.1 Protea cynaroides
GATGTCACCTTATGAAGCACTGTATGGTAGGAAGTGTCGAACTCCCTTGTTTTGGAATGAAGTTGGAGAACGTAGTATTGTCGGACCAGAATTTGTTGAAGAGACTTGTCGAGTGGTCGACATCATCAAGGAAAGAGTAAGAGTAGCTCAGAATCGTCAGAAGCAATACGCAGATACTCGACGAAGAAATCTAGAGTTCGCCGTAGGCGAAAAAGTATTTTTGAAAGTATCGCCTATGCGAGGATTGAAGAGGTTCGGATAGAAAGGAAAACTAAGTCCAAGATATGTCGGACCATATGAGATTCTGGCTAAGCGTCGGAAAGTAGCTTATCAACTAGCACTACCACCATCTATGTCTAGTGTGCATGACGTATTTCACATATCCTTATTGAAGAAGTATGTCAAAGACCCAACGCATGTTTTGACAGTAGATTTGCCGGAATTGATTGACGATTTGACCTTTCAAGTAACACCAACGGAAATCACTAGTCGAAAGGTTCAACGTCTACGCAACAGAGATATCTACTATGTTAAGGTCACATGGAAAAGTAGACATTGAAGAGATTACATGGGAAGAAGAGAATGCTATGTGAAAGCAATACCCTCACTTGTTTGATTCAAAAGATACGTACAATTTCGAGGATGAAATTTTTATAAGTTGGGGGGAGTTGTAAGACCCGTGTCAATTTAACCCGGTCTTACCACCTTGAACCAGGTTTACCCATCATGGTCGAGTCAAATGGACCAAAGGCATGAAGGAGATCGAGATCCCAGGTACGAAATCGACCCAAAGACACTTAATTCTAGGGGAGGGTCGCACACCCAGTGAAGCAGGGTCGGACCTCCCAAAACAGAAAGTCAGACCCTCAGTTTTGAAGGGAGGGTCGGACAGCTTAAGACCCTAGGGTCGACGGGATCATCGACCATCCCATCGACCCTCGGTTTTTGACGACTGAAATTAAGAAATTTCCTAATTTTCGGTTGGGATTCATTCCAAATCTCAATGGGATTATTATAGGACATTCCTAGTCTATTTAAAGGACGTCCCTAAGCCACTTTCACTCCTTTCACAACCCTAATTGAATTGAGAGAAAGAGAGAAGAAGGAAAGGAGGAAGAAGAGAGGCAAGGAAGAGAATCTAGCAAAAAGGAGAAGAAATTGCTGAGAAAAGTAATCTTCTCAGGTATGGATATTAATTCCATGAGTTTCTACAGACCTTAGGTTAAATATGGTTGAGTGTAGGATTTCGGAGAAACCCAAACCATCCATCCATGGTTTGGTTTTCATAGAAAACCATAGGAGGATGCACGAAAGCTATCTAGATGGTTTATACATGGTTCTAGACCATGGATTGACTGTCGAATGAATGTAGGAAGCAAGCCATAGGACCCCAAACATGAAGAATGGGTTAAAAGTGGAAATTGGACCAGAGTGCACTAAGGGTCGCACCGAGGGTCGATAGACCATCCGACCCTAGGTGTTTCTGACCATCGACCCTCAGCATTCGGGAAGTTCAGAATGGAGGGATGGTCAATAGACCCATGACCCTAGCATCGACCCTAGCATCGACCGTCAGTTGACAGAGTGATTTTTAAATTCCGAATTAATTCTAATTAAATTCTATCGACTTTGTTAGGTTTGCTAGCAATATAATAACATTATAAAGGTGATTTAAAGCTTGGAAGAGTATCTATTAGCAAGCTAAGGTGAGGAACCTTAACCCCAAACTAAATTGGTTAATAATAAACTGTTTTCTATTTCTTGAGTCCTATGCCATGTTTGATTCTATGCGAATATGTTTGTAATGCGCATACAGCATGCCATCCAATATTTCTATTACTTGTTCATGGATATTTACTTTATTGTTTATAACATGATGATGATGATGATGATGATAGGAATAGGCATGTGCTTGTATGTGTGTGGTTGATGTGCTTGATGCGAGCGAGTATCAGGGGAGGAGTGATGAGAACGTTAATAAACGTTAACCTTTGGCGGGTCTCAGCACTTTAGCTCTATCTCTAACTCAAGTCATGTGCATTGGCATCGTCGTATCGCCATTACCTTAGCAGAACTATAATGTCGTAGAGTATCAAGGGAGGTGGTCTCGGTCCTTGTAGCCTCTGACTCTACCGGGGGGCCTTAGCTCTATCTCTATGGATGTTCTGAGGGATGCTAGGGTGAGGCCTTGGATACACTGTTTAGCATTAAGATTGGTTAGCAGCGAGCCCAGTTTGCAAGCCCTCGCTAACAGGGGCTTACGTGTTGGTATAGCATTATATGGCAATAAACGTTAACTTTTGTTGTATAATGTTATGGTAGGGTGGATGGGGACGACGATAAACGTTAACCTTCGGGCGGGCTTCCACACCCTGTGTATAGAGGCGGTGTCAATAAACGTTAACCTTTGACCACCCAACCTTTCTATTGCACATTGCAAACTATAAACCCAGACCAAAGATATAAATTGATTTTTTGCATGCATATGTAATGTTGCATTGTTTTGGCTACTCACTGAGCCGTGTTGTGTGCTCACCCCTCGACGTCGAATATTTTTAGTTGATGATGCAGGTTATACAGTCGAAGATTACATGAATGCGTCGGCGTACGAAACTGTAGCAGCTATGGAAGTTGGAGCTGAAGACGATACACATGACTCCTCTTGCGAGTGCAACTCGTGTGTATTCGATTAGATATTTTTGTAGGTTTCTTTATTGGATTTATAAGACATGTATTTGGTATTTAAATATTTATGTCTTAGTTAAACACAACATAATTTGCTATTATTTATGGGTATCATTTAGTTCTCAGTTCATATTATTTATAAATTTTCCGCTATTGTGTATTACTCTGATTGTGATTGTGGATGCATGTAAAGTTTGGATAACGTGGGGATAGCCTATTAGAGATCCTGGTTGAACCGTTGTTTATTTAGCGGTTCATCACACCATTCTGAAGTGTGCGGAATTGGGGTGTGACAACTTGGTATCATCGACCCTCACTATCGACCCTACATAGAAAAGACAGTAATTTTTTCAGAATGAATTGGAGATTTGGAATTTTATATCGGTTAGCGTGCCTACATGATGTATGAATGATTTCTCACTGATTTTGATGATTTTCAGGCACCACCCATCTCAAAAGTAAATATGTCTGGCCGTAGTGTTACCCGACAGACCCGAAACACAGTCCCACCACCACCACCGGCGGATGAGACTAGTCAAGAGAATAATTACGTACAGGGTAATCCCGAGCCGGCAAACCCTACAAATTTGCCACCACCACCACCAGAGCTAACAACAGTGGTGATGAATTTGGCACAACAGCTACAACAAATGCAACATGCACAAGCTCAAATGCAGGTTGCGATGGGAGTTATGTTTCAAGCCACTCAGGCTGCAGCCATGCACACTGGGCAAGCTAGTGCAGCACCAGTGGGTAACCACCCAGCTCAACAGACACCTCAACAACCGGCTGCACCAATTCCAGTGCAAGTCCCACAGAAGCAGCCCAAGGGAACTATCAGTATCCACCCCCTATGTTTGGGGCATACCAAAATCAACTGGATCACTCCCGACTAGTAGAGAGATTTTTGAAAATGAAGCCAAGAGAATTCAATGGCAAGCCGTCTGATCTACTGTGGCCAGCACACTGGATAGAAGAGATGGAAAGAAATTTTCTTATGATGACTATTACTGAAGAGGAGAAAGTATTGTGTGCCACCTTCATGCTCAAAGGCGACGCACATCATTGGTGGAAATCGACCAGGGCCTATCTATTGACTAAGCACGCCCTACTGAATTGGGCTATATATAAAGAAGCTTTCTTTGAGAAATATTTTCCACGAAACTTCGGAGATTCGATGGAGAAGGAGTTCCCCGAGTCTTTATCGGGGGACGGATGTCGGTGGATGCGTACCAACAGGCGTTATGAAGAGCTGTTTTTCTTCGCACCACCGAGTATGCAAGAAGAAGATACAAAAACCCGTAGATTCGTCGCGGGACCGAGAGGAAGTATCGGGGAACATGTTTCGGGATTAGAAAAGACCATATACAACGAAGCTGTTCAGATTGCTCGAGTGATTGAATCGAGCCAGAAAGAGAGTTATTTCACTCAAAATAAAGGCATAAAAAGGCCAGCTGGGAATTTTTATAACGGAGGCAATAACAGGACGTATAAACCTTTCCGTCCTCAGAATTTTGTAACTGCACCAAAGTCTACTGCAGCAGCTCAACCACAGCCAAAGCCAAATTCTGAAGCCTCGAAGTGTTATAACTGCAACCAACCAGGGCACATGGCAAGAGAATGTCCAAAACCCAAGAAGCAGTTACATCAAGGACGGGTATATGCTGTTACATCAGAGGATGCAGCCGCATCACCCGATGTGGTCACAGGTATGACCGAAACTTGTAAGGCTATAATTAGAATTGATTGAGCATGTAGACTAAGTAAAAAACAAATCACAGGTATCGTACCTATCAATGGCATACCCGCCAGAGTACTCTTTGATTTAGGAACTACTCATTCATTTATATCTATGTCATTTGGAAAGAAGACCAATCTGCCCATCAAAACATTAGACTACAAATTACTTGTACGGTCACCGATGGGATTAGAAGTGGAATTAGAGAAAGATTATGGACCATGTCCAGTTCTCATTGGAGAGCATACCTTGGATGCAACCTTAATACAACTTGAGATGGCAGACTTTGATGTCATCTTAGGAATGGACTGGTTAGCTCGGCATTCTGCAAATCAGTTATGCGCCGAGAAGAAGCTAACGTTCAAAGACAAAGAAGGAGCAGAATTCAGTTTCTCGGGAACCAAACTTCCCAGGAGACGCAAGCTCATACTCTCAGCATTAAAGGCTAAGAAGTGCCTTGAGAAAGGAGCGGTCGGATATCTAGTATCAGTTGTCGACCTAACCCAAGGACGTGCCACAAATGGAAGATATTGATGTCGTGCGGAATTTTCCTGATGTATTTCCAGAGGAACTACCCGGATTACCACCCGACCGAGCCACGGAGTTTGTAATAGACCTTATACCTGGAGCCGCACCAGTATCAAAAGCACCTTATAGAATGGCTCCTACTGAACTGAAGGTTCGATCAGTTACAAGGAGCGAAGGTATTTTCAAAGATCGATCTTCGATCAGGCTATCACCAACTGAAGATTAAAGAAGGTGACATTCCGAAGACAGCTTTCAGGACATGATACGGACATTATGAGTTCCTAGTGATGTCCTTCGGACTAACTAATGCACCGGCAACGTTCATGGAACTTATGAACCGAGTTTTCCACGATATGTTGGACACGTCAGTGATAGTATTTATTGATGACATATTGGTATACTCCAAGGACAAGGAAACCCATGTCAAGAACCTAAACGCAGCCCTACAGTGTTTAAGGGAAGAGAAGTTATATGCCAAATTTTTGAAGTGTGAGTTTTGGCTAAGTGAAGTCCCCTTTCTAGGCCATTTAGTATCCGCAGAAGGAATCAAAGTGGACCCCAGTAAGATCAAAGCTATTGTGAAGTGGGAAGCACCAAAGAGTGTTTCAGAAATTAGAAGTTTTCTGGGTCTAGCTGGTTATTATCGGAGATTCGTAGAAGACTATTCTCGGATTGCCGTACCTCTCACCAGTTTGACCAAGAAAGGAGAAAAGTTCGTATGGACGGATAAGTGTGAAAAGAGCTATCAAACACTGAAGACCAGATTGATATCCGCTCCAATTTTAACCATTCTCGTTCCAGGACAAGCATTTACCTTATACACTGATGCATCGGGATTAGGATTAGGATGTGTGCTTATGCAAGGAGAACAAGTAGTTGTGTATGCATCGAGACAGTTGAAGGTACATGAGAAAAATTACCCCACTCATGATTTGGAGTTAGCGGCAGTAGTACATGCTGTCAAGATATGGAGACACTACCTATACGGAGAGAAATTTCAGATTAAGTCGGACCATAAATGCCTTACGTATCTATTTAATCAGAAGGAGTTAAATATGAGACAAAGAAGATGGCTGGAACTACTGAAAGACTATGATTGTGATATCCAGTATCATCC
Organism: Protea cynaroides; assembly: GCA_028583415.1. Taxonomy (NCBI): domain Eukaryota; kingdom Viridiplantae; phylum Streptophyta; class Magnoliopsida; order Proteales; family Proteaceae; genus Protea; species Protea cynaroides. The sequence continues at coordinate 6,069 of JAMYWD010001728.1, forward strand.
AGGCAAAGCGAATGTAGTAGCAGATGCATTGAGCAGAAAAGCAATGATAAAATCTCAAGGAGAAGCTAGCACAACTGCAGCAATGTGTACTACCGGGATGGTATTCAATCACGGTAACGAGCAGTATGTGATCGATATACCGGATGGATCAACCAACCAAGGGTTCATTCATCGGTTTTCAAATATGTTTGCGGCATTGAAGATAATACCAGATATAGTGGATGAAGTGAAGACAGCTATCAAAGCAGATCCTTATCTGAGAACGGTACAAGATGATATTGAAAAAGGTAGGACTAACCCTGAGTTCACCTTGGATGACGAGATGGTACTAAAATACAAAGGAAGAATATGTGTACCCGAAATAGAAAATGTGGACATTAGACACCGACTCATGAAAGAAGCCCATACCACCATCTACTCGGTACATCCTGGAAGTACAAAAATGTATCATGATCTAAAGAAACTGTATTGGTGGAGGGGAATGAAGGCAGATGTTGCTAAGTTCGTGTCTTAATGCCTAAATTGTCAGAAAGTAAAGGCTGAACGACAAAGACCCGCAGGACTGTTAAAGCCATTACCGGAACCAGCATGGAAATGGGACTGCATCACTATGGACTTCGTCACAGGACTACCATTGACTCCTCGAGTAGTTGACGCAGTTTGGGTGATTGTAGACCGTCTGACTAAAACAGCTCGCTTCATACCGATACGACCCCAATATACACTCGAAAGGTTAGCAAAACTGTATGTGGATAATATTGTTCGGCTACATGGTGTTCCAGAAAGCATTGTGTCCGATAGAGATCCACGATTTACTTCCAAATTTTGGGAAGGACTGCAAAAGGCTATGGGCACAACATTGAAGTTCAGCACTGCATTCCACCCACAAACAGACGGACAGTCGGAGCGTACAATTCAGATTTTAGAAGATATGCTACGAGCATGTGTGATTTATTTCAAGGGATCATGGGACGAAAAGTTACCATTGATCGAGTTCGCCAATAATAACAGCTATCAGGCTACTATACAGATGTCACCTTATGAAACACTGTATGGTAGGAAGTGTCGAACTCCCTTGTTTTGGAATGAAGTTGGAGAACGTAGTATTGTTGGACCAGAATTTGTTGAAGAGACTTGTCGAGTGGTCGACATCTTCAAGGAAAGAGTAAGAGTAGCTCGGAATCGTCAGAAGCAATACGCAGATACTCGACGAAGAGATCTAGAGTTCTCCGTTGGCGAAAACGTATTTTTGAAAGTATCGCCTATGCGAGGATTGAAGAGGTTCGGACAGAAAGGAAAACTAAGTCCAAGATATGTCGGACCATATGAGATTCTGGCTAAGCGTGGGAAAGTAGCTTATCAGTTAGCACTACCACCATCTATGTCAAGTGTGCATGACGTATTTCACATATCCTTATTGAAGAAGTATGTCAAAGACCCAACGCATGTTTTGACGAAAGATTTGCCGAAATTGATCGACGATTTGACCTTTGAAGTAACACCAACGGAAATCACTAGTCGAAAGGTTCAACGTCTACGCAACAGAGATATCTACTATGTTAAGGTCACATGGAAAAGTAGAGACATGGAAGAGATTACATGGGAAGAAGAGAATGCTATGCGAAAGCAATACCCTCACTTGTTCGATTCAGAAGGTACATACAATTTCGAGGATGAAATTTTTATAAGTTGGGGGGAGTTGTAAGACCCGTGTCAAACTAACCCGGTCTTACCACCTTGAACCATGTTTTCCCATCATGGTCGAGTCAAATGGACCAAGGCATGAACGAGATCGAGATCCCAGGTACGAAATCGACCCAAAAACACTTAATTCTAGGGGAGGGTCGCACACCCAGTGAAGCAGGGTCGGACCTCCCAAAACAGAAAGTCAGACCCTCAGTTTTGAAGGGAGGGTCGGACAGCTTAAGACCCTAGGGTCGACGGGATCATCGACCCTCCCATCGACCCTCAGTTTCTGACGAAACTGAAATTAGGAAATTTCTTAATTTTCGGTTGGGATTCTTTCCAAATCTCAATGGGATTATTATAGGACATTCCTAGTCTATTTAAAGGACGTCCCTAAGCCACTTTCACTCCTTTCACAACCCTAATTAAATTGAGAGAAAGAGAGGAGAAGGAAAGGAGGAAGAAGAGAGGCAAGGAAGAGAATCTAGCAAAAAGGAGAAGAAATTGCAGAGAAAATTAATCTTCTCAGGTATGGATATTAATTCCATGAGTTTCTACAGACCTTAGGTTAAATATGGTTGAGTGTAGGATTTTGGAGAAACCCAAACCATCCATCCATGGTTAGGTTTTCATAGAAAACCATAGGAGGATGCACGAAAGTTATTTAGATGGTTTATACATGGTTCTAGACCATGGATTGACTATTGAATGAATGTAGGAAGCAAGCCATAGGACCCCAAACATGAAGAATGGGTTAAAAGTGGAAATTGGACCAGAGTGCACTAAGGGTCGCACCGAGAGTCGATAGACCATCCGACCCTAGGTGTTTCTGACCATCGACCCTCAGCATTCGGGAAGTTCAGAATGGAGGGAGGGTCGATAGACCCATCGACCCTAGCATCGACCCTCAGTTGACAGAATGGTTTTTAAATTCAGAATTAATTCTAATTAAATTCTATCGACTTTGTTAGGTTTGCTAGCAATATAATAACATTATAATGGTGATTTAAAGCTTGGAAAGGTATCTATTAGCAAGCTAAGGTGAGGAACCTTATCCCCAAACTAAATTGGTTAATAATAAACTGCTTTCTATTTCTTGAGTCCTATGCCATGTTTGATTCTATGCGAATATGTTTGTAATGCGCATACAGCATGCCATCCAATATTTCTATTACTTTTTCATGCATATTTACTTTATTGTTTATAACATGGTGATGATGATGATGATGATAGGAATAGGCATGTGCTTGTATGTGTGTGGTTGATGTGCTTGATGCGAGCGAGTATCAGGGGAGGTGTGATGAGAACGTCAATAAACGTTTACCTTTGGCGGGTCTCAGCACTTTAGCTCTATCTCTAACTCAAGTCATGTGCATTGGCATCGTCGTATCGCCATTACCTTAGCAGAACTATTATGTCGTAGAGTATCAGGGGAGGTGGTCTCGGTCCTTGTAGTCTCTGACTCTACCGGGGGGCCTTAGCTCTATCTCTATGGGCATTCTGAGGGATGCTGGGGTGAGGCCTTGGATACACTGTTTGGCATTAGGATTGGTTAGCAGCGAGCCCAGTTTGCAAGCCCTCGCTAACAGGGGCTTACGTGTTGGTATAGCATTATATAGCAATAAACGTTAACCTTTGTTGTATAATGTTATGGTAGGGTGGATGGGGACGACGATAAACGTTAACCTTCGGGCGGGCTTCCACACCCTGTGTATAGAGGCGGTGTCAATAAATGTTAATCTTTGACCACCCAACCTTTCTATTGCACATTGCAAACTATAAACCAAGACCAAAGATATAAATTGATTTTCTTTGCATGCATATGTAATGTTGCATTGTTTTGGCTACTAACTGAGCCGTGTTGTGTGCTCACCCCTCGACGTCGAATATTTTTAGTTGATGATGCAGGTTATACAGTCGAAGATTACATGAATCCGTCGGCATACGGAACTGTAGCAGCTATGGAAGTTGGAGCTAAAGACAATACACACGACTCCTCTTGCGAGTGCAACTCGTGTGTATTCGATTAGATATTTTTGTAGGTTTCTTTATTGGATTTATAAGACATGTATTTGGTATTTAAATATTTATGTCTTAGTTAAACACAGCATAATTTGATATTATTTATGGCTATCATTTAGTTCTCAGTACATATTATTTATAAATTTTCCGCTATTGTGTATTACTCTGATTGTGATTGTGGATGCGTGTAAAGTTTGGATAATGCGGGGATAGCCTATTAGAGATCCTGGTTGAACCGTTGTTTATTTAGCGGTTCATCACACCTTTCTGAAGTGTGCGGATTGGGGTGTGACATCTGGTATAGGGGGAGCAGTGATGAAAGGGGGAGTTGATGTCTAGACAGCATCATCTTTCATCTGTGGGATTGGAAAGATGCGGTGGGCACTCCCACAAGTGAGGCTATGTAAGAAGAGTTCCTATGAAGGAAGAGCACCTATGATGGGGGAGCATTTCTAAGGGGAGTCTATACAGGTGAGGATATGCGCTTTGGGACTTGTTGTCAAAAGGGGAGAGAAAGGTTGAGAAAGGTTGTGTGGTGTTAGTACTTGATATCATGTGGAGATATCATATAGGTAGGTTTCCAACAATTCCAAAGGAGGACATTGTTGGAACCTTGGCCAAGTTGTGATGTTGTCAGAAACTTTGTATTGTGTGTGTTGTCATTCTTCGCAATCTCTAGACAGTTGATAGGATGATATGGAGGAGAGAGAATGTCAGGAAGACATGCAGGAGGATAGAAAGAAAAGCAAAACATGTATACAGCACAGCATGCATGGTTTGACAGTGTGGACAGCTCAGTAGACAGCTCGGAGGGGCCCGATGGGCGAGTGGACAGCAGACAGAGTAGATAGCTCAGCAGGTAGCTCAGTAGGCACAGCAGACTGAGTGGATAGCACAGTAGACTGAGTGGACAACTCAGCAGGCACGGCAGACAGAGTCCAGACAGCAGCAAGGATGGTCAGATAGGTGGACAGCTCCTATCTGAGAAAAAAGAGGAGAGAGAGTGTCTGTAGGACTCTCTGACAGATAGGGTGACTGGGCAGTCAAGACAGGGTGATGGGTTGATGCAGCAGTCGAAGAGAATGCAGTTCAGCTGATGAAAAAGCCCAGATGAAGAGAGAGAAAGAAGACAGAGAAAGAAGAGAGAGAAAATGGTTGACAGAGAAAGAGGAGAGAGAATGGGTGGGGACCAGGTGGGTCCCACTTTGGGTGGCCAGGCCAGCATGGCAGCCAGCCCAGGCCACCAGGGTTGATGCCCGTGGCACCAGGCCATGCCAGCATGCCCAGCAGCATGCACATGCCAGGGCCATGCGCACTGCACAGCAGGTGCCACGCACATGGAGGGAGCCATGCGCACAGCATGCCATGCACAGCAGGTAGCCGCGCGCACAGTAGGCAGCCGCGCGCACAACACCAGTTGCGCGCACAGCACCAGCCGCGCGCATAGCAGGCAGCCGCGCGCATAGCAGGCAGCTGCGCGTACAGCACCAGCAGCGCGTACCGCACCAGCAGCGCGCACAGCACCTGCCACGCTCACAGCACCAGCCACGCGCATAGAACCTGCGTGCAGGCAGCCGCGCGCATCATCTGTTCGATGAAATGCCACAATGAAGATTCCAATCTGAAGGCTTCAAGTGGCACCGAGTTTCGCTGACGGGATCTGACCGATCCAGCTGTCTAAATCAGAAGATCCCCTCTCCACCAATCAGAAGTCAACAGCGGCATACGGTACGTCAGAAGCGAAAATGATTATGTGCGTTGCGGCGCATGGAATCATGGTAGAAGATTTCATTTGGAATGTTATCAGTGGCCAAAATTCTTTTAATCATATCTCAGCCGTCCGATCTCGGATTGAGGCATATAATATGTCAAACTGAAGGTATTTCAATGTAGAAGCCAGTGGGGGAGGTTGGAGCTCGAGCAGAAAGCCAAAAATGGAAATTTTGAAGGAAACCCTCCATTGAAGCTTCTCAGAGAAAGAGTGGCTCCTACTGCCTGTGTGAGGCCATGAAAGCTTCATTGAAGCTTGAAGAGAGTGTGTGGACCAGCTGTGAGCATCCAATGGAGTCATTGTGGTGAAGAATGACCTGTGTAGCTCGAGAGGAGGCCGAGATGCTAGCACAGAGAGGCTTGCATTAGTAGTGAGGAAGATCGGGAGGTAATCTCGCACATAAACTCTATTTTCTGTATCAGTGCCATATGGGAAGGGCTTGTAATCATATTTGATATATATATTGTGTAACCTGTCAAGTGGGTGCTTGACTGGAGTTGGGGTTGGTGCCTAGGAAACAGTTGTAGCTGTGAATGCGGTTGATGTTGTAGCATCGGGGTTGTAGGTGCAACCGTAGCATTATTGTTGAGTATTGGGTATATACGAAACCCTGGTTAGGGTATTGCCCCGTGGAGTAGCCATCACAGTGTGTGATTGGTGAACCACGTTATATTGTGTGTCTTGTGGATGTTATTATGAGTGTGGATTAGAAGTCTATGTGCTGCAAGTCGGGGTGTACACACTTGGCAGGCTAAGCCCCTGGTATGGATACCTGTGGGTGTGTGGTTGGTGTGTGCACAAAATGGGTTTGATAAATTGACTGTGAGAAAATCTCAAGTAGTCAGCTCAAGGTAGCACAACACAAAGTGATTATCAGCTCTTGGCAGCAACTTGCATAGCATCAGGCCAAATCATTATAGTGGAAAGGATTTTAGTGGTCACTGATTCACCCCCCCTCTCAGTATCAACCTGGGAATAACATCTTTCTTCTTCTCTCTCTTTCTCTCTCTATTTCTTTTCTCACTCTTTCTCTCTCCCTCTCTTTCAACTTCTCACTCTCTCCTGCTTTCTTTCTCACTCTCTCTCTCTCTCATACTTCTCTCTTTCTTCTTTTCCCTCCCTACCTTTCTCTCTCTCTCTCTCTCTCTCTCTCTCTCTCTCTCTCTCTCTCTCTCTCTCTCTCTCTCTCTTTTTTCCTTTTCTCTTTCTCTCCCTTTCTCTCTTTATCTTCTCTCTTTCTACTTCTGTCTCTCTTTTTGCTAGGTCAGAAAAGCGATAACTAGAAATTCTCCCCAAGTAGGATTTGAACCATTGCAACTAATTGGTAGTGCGATTAGAGCTCCATGGGCTACGATAAACCCCGAAAGACACTGCTCAGCCTATGTCCTCCAACGTTAGGTAGTATCTTGCGCTTAAATGGACTGGCCCAGCTTTTAGGGAAACTCTAGATGATCTACGACCACCATTGCGCGTTAGCACGCGCAGTAGTTTGATTGCTGCTAGCGCGATACGGCTTTTTGGCCGTATCTTGCAGGTGACGACGACGTCGAGTTGGCGGCGGAGGAAGACT
>JAMYWD010001730.1:0-25000 GCA_028583415.1 Protea cynaroides
GAAACTCTAGCGAAGATTTTGGACAAGAATGAGGGGAGCTTGACAGTCTCTAACCAATGTGATTTTATTGACTGACCTTAGTGTTAAACTATCGAGGGGCATCTGGTCAACTATGTTTTTTGACTGTGCACTATGATAGACCAAATTGGTAGAATAGCCAAGCGGCAATGAAACGTGACATGGGTTTGGCCCTTGATCTTGGCTCATGAAAAGCTTAGGGCTTTTCAACATTGTTGTGCCAATTTTGAAAGATGAATGAACCATGGCCCCAAAGTAGGCACGGGGAGCAAAGGATTCAAAGTGTTCCTTCAGAGAATTTGGTGACCAAATCCTAACAAGTGAGCGACCACATTGCATTTTCTTCATCAACAGGATTGGGAGAACTGAAAAATTGGCAAAAACAAACTTGGACGGACCTACTTCTATTGACTAGGAAAGTCAGTAACTTCAGACTAGATAATGGATCCTAGATGTAATGCTCATGATCAAGTTCAATTCCTCTACATAGGGTATATCAATGTCCCTGTGTCTGCATGTTGTGACAGACCGCTACTATAGTGTGCTAGGGGTAAGATAGAAGGAAACGAGCAACCTAACAGAGTTGGAACTAGGTTGAATCTGGATTACATCAAGAATTAAACCATGCTTCCAAGGTCAAGAGAAGATTGATAGATTGATTGCAGAAAGTGACTTCTTAGATAAGGCCTCCTTGAATCTTGAAAAAATGAGGGAGCTGATGATTTGATGAATTTGGCTACATCCATAACCAGGCCATAAGAATTTACTAATTTTGTTGAAAGGCAATGCTATGGAGCCCAAAAGGCAAACAGACGATGGTTTGTTCAACTCCTCTGAGTATGATTCACTGGAGAGCAATAGGGGTTCCTTTCCTTATGGAGGGTAAACTAGGTATGACACTTGTCTACATGAACCACTGGATTTTTCTATGAAGGGTCAATGAAGGCAATGCTTTAGGGTTGCATCAGGTCGCCTATCCCCACTGAGGTATTATGGGTTGCCCATTGAGGTTTCTTGGGTTTCTTTTCCTTGTTGAGGTTTCTTTTATTCCTTTTTTTTTCCAAACCCCATCTTGGGTTGAATAAAGAGTCCTAATATGGTGTGGATATTGCCAAAATTATGGTCCTATCCAATGGTTTGAAACCCTTAGGGGAAGTCTGAATGGCATGACTTTCATGACAAGTGGGTAGCTTTGCCCCACTATTTAAGTTGACACCTACACACATTGATAGGTGGGAAGCTATTTGAATCATCACTAAAAGTGACCTTAGGAAAATGCAGTCCCACACCAAAATTAAAAATAGTGTCAAATTATGTTTTCCTTTCTTGGAGATGTTCAAATGGAACACGTGTCTCAACAAGCTACATCAAGATGGTGAATCAGTTGCGATCATATATGGGCCTAAAACCTTTAAGCTTGTTGAGAAGTATTGATGTTGAAGGTCTAGGAAGACTGATATGAAACTGTCCACATGGGTCTACCATTGGGAGAGTGTTTGGTTATTAATGTAGAATGGGTTTATCTTACCGAGAAGATCCCATTTTATTGGCTTGAGAAATGAAGGGCTTATAGGAACCTTGGGAAGCCGTCGGATGTAATGAACGACAGATGAGAGTTCTAGCCAGATTCATGAATTTATACATAAAATGATGACATGATCACGAGATACAATGCCATAAAAATTGATAATCAAAAGAAGGGCTTGTGATAGAGACTCCTTGGAAGGCTGTCAGATTGATAGACGGGAGAGAGAGAGAGTCTAATGTCGATGATAAATCTTTCTCTAATGATGAAGAAGTGATGAGATCGTCTCTTCTAAAGGCAGGATGTAATTGGCCAAAATCAAAAGTCCAGTCCAACATGCTGTGAATCTTGACGAACGATCGAACTTGTTATCAAGCTTTGATTGGAACTACCATCCTCTTGAAGTGAAAGCGACAATTGGCTTATTGTCAAGCTCTAATGCCAATCAACATCTTACTATTTTCTTCTCTTTTTTTTCTCTTTTTTTATTGGATGTGGAGGCCACATAATGCAGTACTTTACTTGATTGCAAAGTTGAATCATGACTTTCAATATTGGATTTGAATCTTCTTCTTCCAAACATTTCCAATCAGATAGAGCATCTTTGTCCCAGTTAGTACTCTGATCATCTGTAATCTTTATGAACATTTGTGACTGCTCATCTAGATCTGATTTTATCTGAATGGAGAATTCGTATGCTGTCATTTGGAAGTTAATCACCACCTTCTGTCTGATGTGACTACCTCCCATTATTGATGTAGATAAAACATAGGCTTGAATTTTTTTTCTTTCTTTTTTTTCTTTTTGGGTATTCCAATGACCTCATTCTTTGATTTTGAGATTGATCATTCATCATGTATCTCTTGCTTGCAGATGATGTACTTTGTAAGAACTTTGAAATTTTCATTTTTTTGGTGGCACATCTGTCTTCCACTCATTTGTACTGATTGGCTGACCTGCTGATATGATCTGTTAATATCTGATGCTTTCCTTGGAATCTTTTCACAGGCAGAACAAATGGCAGCTTCTCCAATACATATTTCTTGAGAGTAATCTTATGTCTCCTGATTGATCATTTAAAGCTTTCCCAGACGGGTTAGACCTTTCTTTCTTAAGAGACCCGATGGCATAAAAGTTCAAGAGACGGTTCATCGTTTCAATCATCTTCAGAGTCAGAATTGACTGCACACGTAGAATAGGAGGATGTATGAAACTGGGAGGAAATGTATGAAAGAGACAAAGCACAGAGTTTGAAATCCCAAACGGGGTGATTTTCTTTTACTTACAGGACAGATTGGACTGGACTTGTCAACAAGCATATCAATATTGGACTCAGACATGGATGACCTATCGAATACCAATAATAGAAAGTTGAAACAACTAGTTTGTCCAAGCGGCTTCAGTTGGGCATAACGCCTTCAACGACCAGCTTCAGTCGTTGTGGGAATAAATCTTCCTTCAGACCTCTAACAGCAGGACTCATGATGCCCCTCTATCAATAGGTGCAAGATGCCTACCTTTCAGGGTTCCATACAATTCTCTCCTTTTTTTTTTCTTTTTTTCAGTTTGGGATCTATTCATAACCGGACTATTGCTTTTTTAAGCTCAAGGTTACTCTGGTTCATGCCCCAGTTTGGGGTTCAATGGATTCATCAATGGACCGCTTCTAGTTGAGTTCAAAATCATTCTAGCTTGTGCCCCAACTTGGGGATCAAAGGGTATTGCCATTGCACTACATCATTTTAAGTCCAAGATTAGACTAGTTTTTGCCTCGGCTTAGGGGGTTCAATGGATTTCTTCATTAGACCACCCTCAGTTTGGGTCCAAGATCAATTTGGTTCATGCCCCAGTTTAGGGCATAATGGCTTTCCTCATTGAACCGCACTCAATTTGGGTCCAAGGTCAATCTGGTTCATGACCAACTTATGGCCCATGGCTTTCCTCATTGAACCATACCCAATCTAGGTCCAAGATCAATTCGGTTCATGCCCAACTTAGAGCTCAAGGGCTTTCCTCATTGGACCCAACTCAATTTGGGTCCAAGGCCAATTTGGTTCATGCCCAACTTAGGGCTCAAGGGCTTTCCTCATTGGACCCAACTCAATTTGGGTCCAAGGCCAATTTGGTTCATGCCCAACTTAGGGCTCAAGAGATTTTCTCATTGGACCGCACTCAATTTGGGTCCAAGGTCAATTTGGTTCATGCCCAACTTAGGGCTCAAGAGCTTTCCTCATTGAACCATTCCCTAGCCGTGATTCTGGTTTCTATCCTAGCCTAGGGTACATTGGATCTGTTCTTTGATCTAACCTACTGCTCGGAAAAATTTTATTCCTTCTCTTTGAATAATGATTAATATGAGGGCAACTCTTTGGATTCTAGCATTTCCTTGGCTAATGGGGCAGAAATGCCCGTGATGGGATAGCACTCTCATAGCTAAAGTTTCATGGTCTCCTGATGATTCCAGAATCTGGAATTGAACTTTACTGACAGGCAATGGAGGAATGCTTCTCATTCGCCATTCCTGATGAGCAATCCTAACTTGTAGCACTAGGCTATGATGGACATGGATCGGGCTCTAATTGATAGAGCCATTTTGAATAGGTTTCCAATTAATAGAGACAAGGTTGACTTTAAACTAGTCTCTAATTGATAGAGATCAAGATTGACTTTGAATTGATCTCCGATAGATAGAGATCAAGATTGACAGGCATGGACTAGGCTCTAATTGCTAGAGGCAAGGATTGCTTGAGTTGGGCTCTGATTGATAGAGGCCAAGGATGACAATCATGGATTGGAATCTAATTGCTAGAGATGATGGATTGATTGAGTTGAAATGACTGAAATTCTCTTCGATTCCTTCATGAAATGGAACATGGACCAGAGGTAATGGTTGAACAGGCCTAGAGGCTAACTCATGCTCACATTGAGTTCATATGAATGGAACCTTTCTTAGTTCCAACATGAATCAAAACCTGAACTGGAGTTGACGGTTGGACAAGCCTAGGAGCTAATTAAATTCAAATGAATGGAACTCTTCTTAGTTCCAACATGAATCAAAACTTGAACCACAGTTGATGGTTGGATAAGCCTAGTGGCTAAATGAATTCAGATGATTGTGACTCTTCTTAATTCCAACATGAATCAGAACCTGAACCAAAGTTGATGGTTGGCCAATGGAACTCTTCTTAGTTCCAACATGAATCAGAACCCTAACCAAAGTTGATGGTTGGATAAGCCTAGTGGCTAATTGAGTTCAGATGAATGGAACTTTTCATAGTTCCAACATGAACCGGAACATAAACAGCAGGTGAAGGGTAAAAAAGCCTAGGGGCCGAATGCCTCCTCCATTTTAACATGATTTGGGAGCGATGACTGAACCTACCTAGGGGTTAAACCTTTCTTCAGTTCTGAGATGAACCAGAAATGGTGGTTGAATCTGGGGCTGAATATTTCTTTGATTTTGTGATAAACTGGATGTGATAGAATGCATAGAGGCTGAATCTTTCCTTAATTCTGGATGAACCGAAATGATGATTGGACCTGCCTAGGGGCTGAATCTTTCCTTCAGTTATGAGATGAACTAAAAATGGTGGTTGAATCTAGGACTGAATAATTCTTTGATTCTAAGATGAACCGGATGTGATTGAATCTGCCTAGGGGCTGAATCTTTCCTTAATTTTGAATGAACCGAAATGATGATTGGACATGCCTAGGGCTGAATCTTTCCTTAATTCAAACATGAATAGGGAACAATGATTAGATTTGCCTAGGGGCTGAATCTTTCCTTAATTCAAAGGTGAATAGGGAACAATAATTGTATTTTCCTAGGGGTTGAATCTTTCCTTAATTCAAAGGTGAATAAGGAACAATAATTGGATTTGCCTAGGGGCTAAATCTCTCCTTAAGTCAGAGGTGAATCGAGAAGGTGATTGGATTTACCTAGGGGCTGGATCTTTCCTCAATTCTGAGGTAAATTGAGAACGGTGATTGGATTTGCCTAGGGGCCTAGATGTTTCCTTATTTCAGAGGTGAATGGAGAACGGTGATTTGATTTTCCTAGGGACTAAATCTTTCCTTAATTCTGAGATGAATTGAGAATAGTGATTGGATTTGCCTAGGGGCTGAATCATTCCTTAATTCAGAGATGAATCGAGAACTATGATTGGATTTGCCTAGGGGCTGAATCATTCCTTAATTCAGAGATGAATCGAGAACTATAATTGGATTTCCCTAGGGGCTAAATCTCTCCTTAAGTCAGAGGTGAATCGAGATGGTGATTGGATTTACCTAGGGGTTGGATCTTTCCTTAATTCTAAGGTAAATCGAGAACGGTGATTGGATTTGCTTAGGGGCTGAATCTTTCCTTATTTTAGAGGTGAATGGAGAATGGTGATTTGATTTTCCTGGGGACTAAATCTTTCCTTAATTCTGAGGTGAATGGAGAATGGTGATTTGATTTGCCTAGGGACTGAATCTCTTCTTAATTATGAGATGAATTGAGAACAGTGATTGGATTTGCCTAGGGACTGAATCTTTCCTTAATTCAGAGATGAATTGAGAACAGTGATTGGATTTGCCTAGGGGCTGAATCTTTCCTTAATTCAGAGATGAATCAAGAACTATGATTGGATTTGCCTAGGGGTTGAATCTCTCCTTATTTCAGAGATGAATCGAGAACTATGATTGGATTTTCCTAGAGGCTGAATCTTTCCTTAATTTTAAGGTACATTGAGAATGGTGATTGGATTTGCCAAGGGATTAAAATTCTCCTTCATTCAGAGATAAGTCGAGAACTATGATTGGATTTGCCTAGGGGCTGAATCTCTCCTTAATTCAAGGGTGAATCGAGAACTATGATAGGATTTGCCTAGGGGCTAAAACTCTCCTTGATTATGAGATAAATTGAATATGATATTCGAGTAAGCCCAATGACTAACTGTACGGAAATATTGTAAACTTTTTCAGGTATAGGTGCTTGTCGCTGCCTAAACTAAATGCTCTATTGGACCAGATTGGCTGAGTTACTGATTTTGTTCCCAAATATGGTTGCCTTCTTTCTTACAAAATTTGATGTTCAATCAAGATCTAGATTCATGGCTTCCATTGATTCATTTAGAAAGATAACATAAATGAATTTCATGGTGGGAGATCAAGACAATTCCCTAATTGTAGGGGCCTCTCACCCTAAAAGGGTAGATATGGCTGCAGTTTGATTCTCTTTTCCAAAGGCATTGAAATCCAATGGAGAAATATCAAGATTCTAGACATCTAGAGGAATGGAAAAAGTCACATGCACAATCAAAGATAACTTAACCAAACAAAGTTTGCTCCCTCATAAGGGCGATTGGGTAAACATTATCCGAGTCAATTTAGTTGAATTTGGTTAAGCCATGTGTTCGGTCTTGGGACCTCGTGATTCCAAAAATGGATAATAAATGGTACCAAGGTCTAGCCACCTGGGTTACCAAATTTAATGAAATTGAAATGGATATATTAATCCATTGTCCTTATTAGGGATGGTTAGCAAAAGTGTTTCATGGAAGAACAAACTAGTAAATTTCTTCTTGACCATGGTCTCTATGTCTTGACAGGGATTTTCTGTTCGTTTTTTTTTTTTAAATTGACGTGTTAACAATGAGAGATTCGACACATCGAGCTTACTTAATGGAGGGTGTATAGTGACTGTCTACTATGATGTAGAACAGGTATATACATACCTCATACTCCCAACGGGTGAGAGTTCAAGATGCTCATCGTGTAGATTTTAACAAGTTGACCAATCGAGGATAAAAATGGGCAAAAATTCGATGTCTCGAACATGGATGACATGGATGTCATGGTTAAGCAAATTCTACTGGGTCGGTTCAGGGATGAACCAAAAATAGCAATCATGGGACTACAATCTGGGTTAGGACAGAAAAGGCCACCTTGACAAGGACAGGGTAACCTATCACCGAATGCACGATGAATAATGGGCCCCCAATCCCTTTATATACTAGGTTGCAAGAATCAAGCAACGTGAAGTGGCATAATGCATTCCCAGGTAGACCCAAGAAACGCTCGTTAGAGGCTGCTCGCCGATCATGATCTCACAAAGTATAGACTAAGATTATGTATTTCACCTAGCGGGCTGCCCCATATGCATGGGACCCGGTTCGGCTACTCGCACGAATGTGTAACTGAACCCATTCTCCCCAAAATAATATTATACAAGCATAAATATAGTATCCTAAGAGCTAGCATCCAATTCACACAACAAAAGTTTTCATTTAGGAGTCTGACGTTTATATCCCCAGCGGAGTCACCACTGTAAGGACAAAGATTGAAATTTTTGGAAGTCGCCACCTAGATTAAGGTTTAGGACCTTAGAAATGTGAAATCTCACCCCAAGGTAAGACTTCAATTGACTTATGACCCTTAGATTAGATTTCTGGTCCATCAGAGATTGGGTAAGCATCAAGTTACAGTTATGGGAAGGGGTTAGGCACCCAAACCACCCGATCGAAATTGGTCTCCTATACCTTTCCTATGCTAGACTCTATCTATTAAAATGAATCAAACGAAGTGGTTTGATATCATTGAATCGAATCTGTATCCATCGGATTGCCTATGTATTACGGAATTATTCTGAAAATCAGGTTCACCATTGTGGTTCAGGTGTGATTAAAGTTTATGATTTTAATTTATGCTTGGGCATGATTAAGTTCATTGTTCAAGTTGAAGTTTATTCTTAAAATGATGAGAAAACCCTATGGGTTAGTATCTGGATAGTTCATGCGAACTAATATATAGTCCTAGTGAATCTATGAATGGATAACCCTTTAGGTCAAAATATGGATAACCTATTCTGGGTTGGAATATGGATAACCCTATTTGGGTCAAAATGTGGATAACCCTTTATGGGTCAAAATGTGGATAACCCTTTCTGGGTCAAAATATAGATGGATATCCTAGTGGATCTATGGATAGTCTGAGTGGACTAAGGTATGGATCCAAATTTGGGATTCTCCCAAATTGCCTGCGTATCCTAGGGTTTGCCCTAGGAATCAGAATCCACGTAATTCGAGCGCTAGAATAACCTATTCTAGATTACAATGTGAGAACCTGTTCTAGGTTTAGGGTTTATAACCTATTCTAGATTTAGGATTGATAACCTATTCTAGATTTAGGATTTACTGAGAGGTGAAAATCATCCTGAGTTACCCTTTTCAACCTAAGTTTTAATTTTGGAAGGTTTGGCAAAGCATTCTCTTTCTTTATTAAGATTTTTATTATTTCTCATTATGCCCTTCCCAAGAATGTGGGTGCCTAAATGCATGTCCCCACGCCTAATATGTTTGCTAGGTGTACATATATGGCAGTTCGACTAGGGTTTTGCATAAATTAAATTAATACCATAAATGGAATATTCTATCTAAGCATGGCATATAACACATTTATGGCAAGAAATTCACATATAGTAAGATTGTTAAAAATCTCTCAAATATGGCATGTATTGCAAATAAGGCAAGTACCTATATGGCAAGACCTAATATGTTATCTTTTAAGCATGGCAAGACCTAATATAGCAAGATCTAATATGTTAATCTAAGCATGGCAAGACTTAATATGGTAAGATCTAATATGCATCTATATATCAATATGGTAAGTACCAATCATAGAATGCAAATATGGCATGAATTGTTTAAAAAATGTAAGATCTTATATGCTATTTTCTAAGCATAGTAAGACTTAAAAATGATAAGAAATCAATGTATGCATCTATATATCAATATGGTAAGTACCAATCAAAGAATGCAAATATAGCATGACTTTTTTAAAAAAAAAGTAAGATTTTATATGCTATTTTCTAAGCATAGTACGACTTAAAAATGATAATTATCAAGATTTTGTTAAATATGGTAAAAATCTATTTATTCTACCAAATATAGCAACACATGAAATAGAAAATATGATATGTACAATCCAAACAAAGCATATGAATGCTCCAAATATAGCCATTTATCCAAATATGACAAAATTTACTCAAACAATCAATTGCATGTTACAATGAATGAGACATCAATGAAACCTTTTTTGAAAAGTGCAAAATTATCAAAAACATATGTTCAATGTTCTTTGAAAATTTTTAATTTTTATGAAGAAATTTAAAAAGATTAATGACTCAAAACTATCAAAATTGAGACATAAGGTTTCAGATAATGGACAAAATATGAACTGCTTTCAGATTCTATCACATTACACAAGAATGACCATAAGTAGGTCTTCTGTAACTCAACTCAAGCTCAATTATTTTTCATAGAAAGATGACTTGATATACTATATTTCATTTGTAAGGGTCAAATCCTAACAGAAAGCAAAAATAGGAAAAAAATATGCCCTAAGACCTGATATGTGCACTGGTCAAGTCTTCCAGATTTTTGACCAGTTGTACCATAAATTCTGAATAAAATCTTATACTTAAATGAAAATTAAATTCAAATATATGTTCATATAGATAATTGTCTGATCTAAAATTTCATCAAGAAAAACAAGTGAAAACAGCCTATTTTCTAAATGAAAATGATCTTTTCCAATCATCCAAATCAGTATATCTTGACAGATTCAAAATCAGAGTACTATGCACTTAAAAATCGATACCAATTCAATAAAAAATCAAAAAAATATGAAGCTAGTGCCATTTTTGAGATGACGTTCATATCTAAAAAAATTTTATTAAGTGGATTTCCTAATTATGGCCATAAGACCCTTGTCTAAAGACTTTCTGATAGAGGATTTGCATTATATCTGAGTAAAACAGCAATGTCAAAGACGAATTGTTTGATAGAATTTTCCAATTTCAAATGGAACAAAATTTTAGGTTAGACTTCTAACATATCAGAGAGACTCCTGTAAAAATTTGGGCTTCAAAATCTAAGAAAAACTACATGTAATGCACGTCCTAAGTTTGAATCCTAAATCTGAAAATTTCATATTAGAAAACTACTTTATGAAACTTACAAAAAAAACATCAAACATCATCATATAGCATTCAAAACTTCATCATTGAATAGCTTAGACAAATTATCATTCATGAAAAATTCTAGACATAGGCTGTAAGACCTGCACTCCGTAAACCCGGTCTAAACCTTGGTTTTGTGTCGTAGCAGGTCTTTCGATCAACACCGGGCCAGACGGGTCGAGCGAATGACAAACAGGTACGAAATTGGATCAAAGACGGTCAAATATTCATCACTTTATATTGACCGGTCGATGGTACTGGTCGACCGGTCAGCTCTGCGCAGCTGAGTGCGGAGATCCGGAATTTGGATCTCTGCGGGTCCCATTTTCCTAAACCTTAATGCCTGAACCTTCCTAATCCTAATAGGGTTACTAAACCCTAATCCTAGCCAATAAATACACCTTAAACCTCCTCAAATCCTTTCCATTATCTCTCATAAACCCTAGAGAAGAGAAGGAGGTTGGAAAGGAGAAGGAGCTAAGAAGAAAAAGGAGGTGCCGTCATTACCGTTCGACGACGCTCACGTTACCCCAGTCAACGGTAAGTGTTTTAGTCATTCTTCTTACCCTATGACTTTAGGATAGTTGTGTGGGTGGATCAATACCATGCAAAGTAGGTATTGATCTAAAACCCTAAATTGGCCAATAAACCCTAAGTTGCCGTCAAACCTGAGATTCGAGTTCTGAGATGATATTCATCGAAACGAGATTTGAATGAGTTGGGGATAACTTTAACTCCAAGATTAGACTTAAAATGAATAGGAGAAACCCTGAGAATCCAAGGAAATCGATTGACGGTAGTCGAAAAACCAAGTGTATGGTCTTCTGGAGACATACCGGTCGACCATACCGGTTGCTAGTTTGCTCACAGAGCTGCAATCGGAATGTTGCGACCAGTCAGTTCTGAAAGGCTGGTTTTGGACTTTGTTGGTTTCCGACCAACGTGAAACCCTAGGAAAACTATTCTAATGAAACCTTAATAATATTGTAGGACTTTGGGAATTTTCGTTTGGATCTTGCGATGTGGAGAAAGCTAACAAACGAGCGTCAGGTAAGGGAATCTGACCTAAACCTAATAATTAATGGACAGTAAATCGTTGTTAAATCACCTGATTATATATGATGTGATGTTTGTGCATATTCACATGCCATCTTTTACTTTCAGTTATTATTACTGTTCATGCATTGATAGGATGTGATTGTTATGCATGTGATTGTTTTTGTTAGTGTGTGGAGTGGGGCGTGGGCCTGGGATCGCTCCTCACACTAGCACCTTTTGTAGTATTCTATCTTAACATGCTTGGTACGGGTGGGGCATTAGGGGAAGATCGTGGTACGGTGGTCTCCGATGTTGATGCTGGCCTGGCCATGGTTATGTGGCACTGTAGTCTCCGAGGTCGACGATGGCTTGTCCACGATGCTTTAGCTCTATCTCTATGCCGTAGGGAGTTATGTTGGGATAGGGTCTACCGGCGTTATGTATCTATCCTAGTGGGCTAGTTGCGGATAGGGCATCAGGGGAGGTGTGGGAATGCCTTAGCTTTATCTCTATGCCGTAGACGGCTGTGCTGGGATAGAGCAGACATTGATGACATGTAGGATTGGTTAGTTGCGAGCCCAGTTTGTGAGCCCTGGCCAGTAGGGGCTTAGGTACTGTTATGGGTAGAGCATCAGGGGAGGTACTGGGGTATCTTAGCTCTATCTCTATTCCATGATGGGTGCATGTGGGCCAATGGGGGTGTGATCCATGAGGTGCCACACACTCGTGTATAGAGGTGCGGGGGCCACCAAACCTTTCTATAGCACATTGCAAACTTAAGACCAGACCACAGCATAAAATTGATTGTTACTCATACATAATATTGTAAAACTGTCTGATTGTCTTACTGAGCTAAGTTGTGAGCTCACCTTTTGTATATATACATGTTTTTAGATGTTGATGCAGGTTACACTATGGATGACTACATGAACGCTCCGGCGTATGGTGGTGTAGCTGCGTTGGACGTACAAGCAGGAGAGGACGAGCATTACGCTTCATGCGAGTGCCCTTTCTGCGTGTACCTGTGATCGGATTTTGTTATTCGTTTCAGTTATTTTCGTTTGGTATTAAAGAGATGTAAAAGCTATTTATTTTATGTTTGGATTTGAATAATTGGATATCTATTTAATTTATCAAATAGATAATCAGTTCATTATATTTTAAAGACTTCCGCTGTATTATTTATATTCTGATTGTGGTTATGTGTAATGGTTTGTATGAGTGGACACGGCCTATTCGAGATCCTGGTGTGAACCGTTGGTTTAATGACGGTTCACTCACACCATTCTGGTTGGATCAGAATTGGGGTGTGACAACTTGGTATCAGAGCTCTCGGGCTCTGTCCAATAAACCATATTGCACTTAACTAAGTCGATGAACTGAGTTAGGAAATATTAAAAAATTTTAATACAAACACACCTTAAGCATTGTTTGATACCTGAGACTGATTAAGAAAGAGCATAATATGCTATACTAAATATGAAACTTAACAGGTGCACATATACTAGTTAGGTGAACATGGAAACTTTCATTAAATAAAAGAAAAGAGTATCAAATGAAATAGTGCTACAGGGTACAGTCCACAAACCGGACAGTTACCCTGTTATATAAACCGTCAAGAGAATGAAAATAAAGAGGGACAATCATGGGGTAGGGGGCCTGGGAGGAATAGGGTCTGCTATATCATAGTCTCACTCGTAAGCGACCCTAAGCCAGTACACCTGATCCTGTGTGACTCTGAGACTGTGAGCCAACTGCGCCAAGTCACGACTCATCTCACGTTGAGTGTCCCTGATCTCCATAATCATACCCATCATGGTGTCGGGTGAAGGCTGAGATGGTCCAGCTGTAGAGGTAGACGGTGGTGCTACAGGTGTAGGCTATGGGACAGGCACTGGTGCTTCCCCAGCCATATTGTCATCATCACTCCCAGCCTCTGCCGCATAGGCCGCATTGGCTGCTGCTGCTGCTGCTGCCGCGGCTGCTACCCTCCCGAGTGGACGAGGGCGAGCCTCCAACTCATCGTCGCAGACGGGCAGATCGACCATCTGCATCCTCTGAATAGCCTCCCAGTCAATGTCAGAGGTCATAGTATCCTCAACCATCACCTCGCCTCTCATGCTCACACCCAGGCGACGTAGCAGGAAGGTAATGAGACGACCGTATGGAAGGTTACTGGCCTGATCGGCCAGGGTCGCCTAATGCATGGTCCGGATGATGAGGTAAGGGAGAGAGACCCACTCCCCGGTGCAGACGCAGTAAGTGATGTACTGAGTGAGCTGAGATAGCTCACTGTGGTGGCCGCTCTGGGGCACGATGTCGTGCTGGATGATGTGGCTGTACACACGAGCTAGGGGCTTCAGACTAGCCGCCTTCATAGGAGCCCCAGGATTGAGGATCTGCTCGGCGATCTCTCAGTGTAAGTCCTCGCTAAGATAGCCCTTCACCTTTGGGGGGCAGTATACTAAGTCTCCATCGTTGGGTACCCCCAACAGATCAGCTAACTGGTGGGTGTAAAAGGAGATAGGTACACCCTTGACGTAGCTGGAGATGCGTAAGTCCCTACCCTGGTTGGGATCGTTAACATCCCCATGCAGCTCCAGGTTAGCATAGAAATGCTTAACCAGGTTGGGATGGGTGGTATCAGTGTAGGATATTACCGGTACCCACCCAAGCATCGAAAGCGGATCGCACATCGAACCTCTCCAGCTGATCCAAGTTAATTCGACGCCTAAATTCGATGTTTTTACTATCGAACCATGGGAAACAAGCTTGTGCCTTCAAGGATTGAAACCAACGCTCATCGAGTTGTGGAGTGGGTGGCTGAGAAGCGCGAACGCTTGAGCCATGAGGACGTTTGCCCAGAGCACGTCGTGGAGCCATTAAACTGCAAAACAAAAGAAAATTAGGAGAAAATGTTAGATTTTGTCAAAATTTCGGCAGCATAACGAATGTAATTCGAGAAAAAGCCTCGAACTCACCCAAAAACATGGGGAGGAAGACTTACGTAACCCCCACACTCTTCAACAAACCAATCACAGGCAATTACAATAAGCAATTTCAAGAATTTAAAAAAAAAAACCAAGAAATTTTAAAATTTTTGAAAACCTAGGTCAAAAATTGTAAAAATTCGATTTTTCCAAAAATCGTTCGGTGAAACCTCAAATTGGTTGAGGGCTTTTGCTCTTAGGGGTCCCTAAACCCTTTCTAAGCTGAAGGAAAAGTGTTCCTACGGTTGGAATCTCTCAATCAAAGAAAAACCTAAAATTTTAACTAAAGACGATATGGAAATTTTGTAAAAACTTGATAGAGAGGGAAGAGACCTACCTGGAGACGATGTTCTAAGTCTTGAACGGAAGAAAATGACTTCTAAGATCACCGGTCGGACTGTAGCAACTCGGGAGCCAGAGAGAAATCGCCACCGGAGAGAAAGAAGAAAGAAAAAGTGAGAAAAATCTCACTTTTTTGCGATTTTAAAAGCAATTCTGGGCATACCGGTCGACGGTTTTGCCTATACCGGTCGACCGGTATCCCTACAGACATGCGACCGCTAGGTCTCAGTCGGTCGACTATACCGGTCGCAGCACTGTCTACAGAGTGTCGACCGGTATCCCTCCAGGCATGCGACCGCTATGTCTCGGTCAGAATTTTAATTCTAACCGGTCGACTATACCGGTCGCAGCATATTCTACAAGGGTGCGACCAGTATGTTGCGACCGGTCAGCACCAGAATAGCCAAAAAAATCTTAAAAAATTTTAAAATTTTGTAAATTTAAATACTCCTTTTTGCGACTGTTTCGCCTTATATTGTTCAAGACTAACACCACTATTGCTTCATTCTCATGTGTTATGTCTTCTTCTCATATTCAAAGAGAATAGTCTGAAATGGTGGGCGGAAACGGTCGTAGGGGTCGGAAGCGTCACCAGGCTAGGATGCGCCTCGAGGAAGAAGAACAGGTTGAACCAGGCCATGTTAGAGAGCCAAGCCCGGAAGTTGAGGACGAACAGGTTCTAGAGGTACCGACAAATTTACCTGGCCCACCTCACAGGAATTCGGAGACCATTGTTACAAACCTGGTCTATCAGATGCAAGCTTAGCAAAATAATTCCTGAGTGAGATACTGAAGATGTTCAGGCCACCGGGTTCTGTTCCCACTAGAGGTACGCCCGAGTCTGGAGGGAATAATACTACACAGCCAATGCATGGTAGTCCAGGACTGATGGGCCAACCCCAGAATGTACCACCACCGCACCAGTTTCCGTCATCTTCTGCTTATCAGGGAGCCTATCCGTATCCGCCACCATGGTACGGAATGAATACGCAGGGACAACACGATCTGAGTCGGGCGGTGGATAGATTCCTAAAGTTGAAGCCTTCATCATTCACAGGTAAGACTGGGAAACCATTGTGGCCAGCACAGTGGGTTGCAGAGATGGAGAAGAATTTCCGACTAATGACTTGTTCAGAGGATGAAAAGGTCATGTTTGCCACTCATATGCTGAAAGAAGATGCAAATGCTTGGTGGAATTCTACACGGGCATATTTGGAGACGAAGCATACACAGGTGGATTGGGAAGTGTTCAAGGTTGCCTTCTTCGATAAGTATTTTCCGAAGTGCTTCAAAGATCAGATGGAGAAGGAGTTCCTTTATTTGCAATAGTCTCAATCGACTGTGGATGCTTACCAGACAGAGGTACGAAGAGTTATTTTTCTTCGCACCGGCAAGTATGCAAGAGGAAGAGACCAAGACACGTAGGTTCACCATGGGGCTACATGGAAGCATCAGAGAGCACATATTGGGTCTGGACAAGAAAATATATAATGAGGTTGTGCAGGTTGCGAGGGTGATAGATTCCAGTCAGAGGGACAGCTTCTTCGCCCAGAACAGGGGAGTGAAGAGACCCGCTATGGAGAGTTCGGGTGGCGGTAACAGTAGACCCTTCCGCCCATATAGGGCTCAGACCGTTACAGTACCTGCTAGAAACATTACGGCACCACCTGTGCCCCAGAACGTCGGATTCAACCCGAATATCAAGTGTTTCAACTGTCAGCAAGTGGGTCATATTGCAAGGACCTGCACTCTACCTTGGAAGCAACCTCCCCAGCAAGGAAAAGTTTATGCGGTCACCACTGAAGAGGCAGCCGCATCACCTGATGTGGTCACTGGTACAACTCTATCCCTTACTATTTGGCTTGCTATTTTCATTGTGTGTATGCTCATGAAGAACTGAGGGATAATAAAAAATTCCAAGAATTATAAATGTAGCTGGTATACCTGCCAGAGTACTATTTAACTCTGGGGCCACGCACTCCTTTGTTTCTATTTCCTTTGGAAAGCGAATGGAGTTACCAATCAAGCACTTGAACCCAAGCTTGATAGTTCTCTCTCCACTAGGAGTCGAAGTGGCTTTGACTGAATATTATGGACCATGTACTGTATGTATTGAGGGCCGAGACTTAGAAGCGAGTCGGGTACTACTCGAGATGGCAGACTTTGATGTCATCTTGGGAATGGATTGGCTAGGCCATCATTCAGCTATCCTATTATGTGGTGAAAGGAAGCTTGTGCTTACAGACAAAAAGGGAAAGGAGTATAGCTTCACTGGGATCAAGCTATCTAGGAAGCGGAAGCTGATTCTCTCCGCCCTAAAAACTAAGAGATGCTTAGAGAAGGGGGGAGTGGGGTATCTAGTATCTGTAGTCGACATCACTGCGGAGGTGCCAAAGATGGAAGATATAGATGTGGTTCGAGAGTTCCCAGATTTTTTCCCAGAGGAGCTTCCAGGTCTACCGTCGGACAGGGCTACAGAGTTTGTAATAGACCTTATGCCAGGTTCGGCGCCGGTGTCCAAAGCACCATACAGGATGGCCCCTACCGAGTTAAAGGAGTTGAAGACCCAATTACAAGAATTGTTAGATAAGGGTTTCATACGACCTAGCATATCGCCTTGGGGAGCACCTGTATTATTTGTCAAGAAGAAAGACGGAAGTGTAAGGCTGTGTATCGACTACCGTGAGCTGAACAAGTTGACGATCAAGAATCGGTATCCTTTGCCTATAATCGATGATCTGTTCGATCAGTTGCAGGGTGCAAAGGTTTTCTCGAAGATTGATCTCCGATCGGGGTATCACCAACTGAAGATCAAGGCCGGAGATATTCCGAAGACTGCTTTCAGGACGAGGTATGGGCATTACGAGTTTCTAGTCATCTCTTTCAAGTTGACCAATGCTCCAGCGTCGTTCATGGAACTGATGAACCGAGTGTTTCATGATATGTTGGACACTTCGGTCATCGTATTCATCGATGACATATTGATCTACTCTAAGGACATGGAGACTCATACAGCACATCTGAGGGTAGCCCTACAACGGCTAAGACAAGAAAAGCTTTATGCTAAGTTCAAGAAGTGCGAGTTTTGGCTGAAGGAAGTGGCTTTCTTGGGCCATGTAGTATCTGAAGACGGTATCAAGGTTGATCCAAGTAAGATAGCTGCTATAGTAGGATGGGAAGCACCAAAATCTATTGCGGAGATTCGTAGTTTCCTTGGGTTGGCTGGTTATTATAGAAGATTCGTGGAAGATTACTCCAGGATCGCTGTTCCACTCACCAGATTGACCAAGAAGGGAGAGAAATTCATATGGACAGATGAGTGCAAGAAGTGCTTTCAGACTTTGAAGTCAAGACTAGTCTCTGCACCTATCTTGACCATCCCAGAACCAAGCGTACCGTTTACTTTATATACGGATGCTTCAGGGTTAGGTATTGGGTGTGTATTGATGCAAGGAGAACAGGTGATTGCGTACGCATCAAGACAGTTAAAAGAGCATGAAAAGAACTATCCTACGCATGATTTGGAGTTAGCAGTGGTTATACATGCAATCAAGATTTGGAGACACTACTTGTACGGTGAGAAGTTTCAGATCAAGTCAGATCACAAGAGCTTAACTTATCTTTTCACTTAGAAGGATCTGAATATGAAACAGAGGAGATGGTTGGAATTGTTAAAAGATTATGATTGTGACATCCAGTATCATCCAGGTAAAGCAAATGTTGTGGCTGACGCCTTAAGCAGAAAGTGGGCATCGAAACCTGAGGCCGGGCCAAGTACAAATGCTGCATTATGTGCCGCAGCATCAAGTTCAACTGAAGGCGATGAAGAGTATATAATAGAAATTGTAGAAGATCCAGTCGAGCAAGGCTTAATTCATAAGTTCACCATGATGTTCGCAGCTTTGAAGATCTCACCGGATCTAGTTGATGAAGTTAAGGTAGCAATCATACAGGATCCACATCTGAAGACAGTGCAAGAAGACTTAAAGAAGGGTAAGAGCAATCCTGACTTTACCTTGGATTCAAATAAGGTACTCAGGTATCGTGGACGGTTATGTATACCTGAGAGTGAAGACGGCAATATCAGAGATCGAGTTATGACTGAAGCTCATTACACTCCATATTCGGTACATCCAGGAAGTACCAAAATGTACCATGATTTAAGAAGACTATATTGGTGGAGGGGTATGAAAGCAGATATAGCTCGTTTCGTGTTCCAATGTCTGAATTGTCAACAAGTTAAAGCAGAAAGGCAGAGACCCGCAGGTTTACTACAGCCATTACCGGAACCTGCATGGAAGTGGGATTGCATTACCATGGATTTCGTCACTGGCCTACCTTTGACACCAAGGTCTGTGGATGCAGTTTGGGTTATAGTCGACCAACTCACCAAGACAGCTCGATTTATTGCGGTCAGACCTCAGTATACCATGGAGAAACTGGCCAAGTTATATGTTGATAATATAGTCAGACTTCATGGCGTTCCAGAGAGTATAGTATCTGACAGAGATCCCCGTTTTACATCAAAGTTCTGGGAAGGATTACAGAAAGCTATGGGAACAAAGTTGAAGTTCAGTACAACTTTTCACCCTCAGACAGACGGACAGTCAGAACGAACTATTCAAATTTTAGAAGATATGCTCTGAGCTTGTGCATTAGATTTTAAAGGAGCTTGGGATGAGAAACTACCACTTATCGAGTTCACTTACAACAACAGCTATCAGGCTACAATTCAGATGGCCCCATATGAAGCACTCTATGGGAAGAAGTGTCGTACAGATCTGTTATGGAACGAGGTGGGAGAAAGAAGAATTGTAGGACCGGAGTTTGTTGAAGAAACTTGTCGAGTGATTGATCAGATCAAAGAGAGAGTAAAGACAGCTTAAGTTCGACAGAAGCACTATGCGGATAATCGACGTCGAGATCTGGAGTTTGCAGTGGGTGACAAAGTATTCTTGAAGGTATCACCGGTGCAAGGTCTGAAACGGTTTGGTAAGAAGGGGAAGCTATGCCCCAGGTATGTGGGACCATATGAGATATTGACCCGACGTGGTAATGTAGCATATCAATTGGCTCTACCACCATCTATGTCAAGCATTCGTAACGTGTTCCATGTATCATTACTGAAGAAGTATGTCAGAGATCCATCGCACATCTTGACCGCAGACCCCCCAGACTTGACTGAAGACTTAACATTTGAAGTGGTGCCTGTGATGCTCTCAAGCCGAAAGGTACAACCACTTCGAACCAAGGATATCCATTATGTGAAGGTGCATTGGAGAAGCCAAAATGTCAAAGAAATTACTTGGGAAGAGGAGAGCGCAATGAAGAAGGAGTATCCTAATCTTTTCGACGATCAAGGTGCGTTTAAATTTCGAGGCCGAAATTAATTTTAAGTATGGGGGAGTTGTGAGACATACATGCAAATTTCAGGGACAATTTCTTTTAAGGGTAGGGGAGTAGTAAGACCCGTACTCCGTAAACCCGGTCTAAACCTTGGTTTTGTGTCGTAGCAGGTCTTCCGATCATCACCGGCCCAGACAAGTCGAGCGGATGACAAACAGGTATGAAATCGGATCAAAGACGGTCAAATATTCATCATTTTATGTTGACCGGTCGATGGTACTGGTCGACCGGTCAGCTCTGCGCAGCTGAGTGCGGAGATCCAGAATTTGGATCTCTGTGGGTCCCATTTTCCTAAACCCTAATGCCTGAACCTTCCTAATCCTAATAGGGTTACTAAACCCTAATCCTAGCCTATAAATACACCTTAAACCTCCTCAAATCCTTTCCATTATCTCTCATAAACCCTAGAGAAGAGAAGGAGGTTGGAAAGGAGAAGGAGCTAGGAAGAAGAAGGAGGTGCCGTCATTACCGTTCGACGACGCTCACGTTACGCCAGTCAACGGTAAGTATTTTAGTCATTCTTCTTACCCTATGACTTTAGGATAGTT
Organism: Protea cynaroides; assembly: GCA_028583415.1. NCBI lineage: Eukaryota > Viridiplantae > Streptophyta > Magnoliopsida > Proteales > Proteaceae > Protea > Protea cynaroides. The sequence continues at coordinate 20,869 of JAMYWD010001730.1, forward strand.
GTGTGGGTGGATCAATACCATGCAAAGTAGGTATTGATCTAAAACCCTAAATTGGCCAATAAATCCTAAGTTGCCGTCAAACCTGAGATTCGAGTTCCGAGATGATATTCATCGAAACGAGATTTGAATGAGTTGGGGATAACTCTAACTCCAAGATTAGACTTAAAATGAATAGGAGAAACCCTGAGAATCCAAGGAAATCGATCGACGGCAGTCGAAAAACCAAGTGTATGGTCTTCCGAAGACATACCGGTCGACCATACCGGTTGCTAGTTTGCTCACAGAGCTGCAACCGGTATGTTGCGACCGGTCAGTTCTGAAGGCTGGTTTTGGACTTTGCTGGTTTTCAACCAACGTGAAACCCTAGGAAAACTATTCTAATGAAACCTCAATAATATTGTAGGACTTTGTGACTTTCCGTTTGGATCTTGCGACGTGGAGCAAGCTAACAAACGAGCGTCAGGTAAGGGAATCTGACCTAAACCTAATAATTAATGGACAATAAATCGTTGTTAAATCACCTGATTATATATGATGTGATGTTTGTGCATATTCACATGCCATATTTTACTTTCAGTTATTATTACTGTTCATGCATTGATAGGATGTGATTGTTATGCATGTGATTGTTTTCGTTAGTATGTGGGGTGGGGCGTGGGCCTGGGATCGCTCCTCACACTAGCACCTTTTGTAGTATTCTATCTTAACATGCTTGGTACGGGTGGGGCATCAGGGGAAGGTCGTGGTACGGTGGTCTCCAATGTTGATGCTGGCCTGGCCATGGTTATGTGGCACTGTGGTCTCCGAGGTCGACGCTGGCTTGTCCACGATGCTTTAGCTCTATCTCTATGCCGTAGGGAGTTATGTTGGGATAGGGTCTACCGGCATTATGTATCTATCCTAGTGGGTTAGTTGTAGATAGGGCATCAGGGGAGGTATGGGAATGCCTTTGCTCTATCTCTATGCCGTAGACGGCTATGATGGGATAGAGCATACATTGATGACATGTAGGATTGATTAGTTGCGAGCCCTGGCCAGTAGGGGCTTAGGTACTGGTATGGGTAGAGCATCAGGGGAGGTACGATGGTATCTTATCTCTATCTCTATTCCATGATGGGTGCATGTGGGCCAATGGGGGTGTGATCCATGAGGTGCCACACACTCGTGTATAAAGGTGCGGGGGCCACCAAACCTTTCTATAGCACATTGCAAACTTAAGACCAGACCACAGCATAAAATTGATTGTTACTCATGCATAATATTGTGAAACTGTCGGATTGTCTTACTGAGCTAAGTTGTGAGCTCACCCTTTGTATATATACATGTTTTTAGATGTTGATGCAGGTTACACTGTGGATGACTACATGAACGCTCCGACGTATGGTGGTGTAGCTGCGTTGGACGTACAGGCAGGAGAGGACGAGCATGACGCTTCATGAGAGTGCCCTTTGTGCGTGTACCTGTGATCGGATTTTGTTATTCATTTCAGTTATTTTCGTTTGGTATAAAAGAGATGTAAAAGATACTTATTTTATGTTTGGATTTGAATAATTGGATATTTATTTAATTTATCAATAGATAATCAGTTCATTATATTTTAAAAACTTCCGCTGTATTATTTATATTCTGATTGTGGTTATGTGTAATGGTTTGTATGAGTGGACACGGCCTATTCGAGATCCTGGTGTGAACCTTTGGTTCAATGACGGTTCACTCACACCATTCTAGTTGGATCAGAATTGGGGTGTGACATAGGCATCCTAACATTGATAAGTATGTAATAGAGCATTTCTGATCGATATTTCATGGAAATTAGCATTTTTCAAGTAAAATTGACATTCGAGCGTTCTAACTACCTTTAAACTTGTTTAGAGTACTAACTTTATGCTCCAATCGAGCGAAACCATTGACGTAAGATGATTGGAATCAAGCTCTTTGAATGCGAACCCTCCTTCTCCTCTCCTCTGCTTCTCTCTCTGTCTCTTCTCTTTCTCTCTTTTCTTCTTCTCTTTTCATTCTTTTCTCTTCTTATTCTCTCTTTCTTTCTCCCTCTTTCATATTTCTCTCTCTCACTCACGTGCTCTCTCTCCTTGTGGTCTAGAAAAGAAGTCCATTCTCCCTTTCTATTGGCCTATTTATGCTTTTTTCTCCTCTTCTAGAAGATCTTTCTTTCCTTTTCTTCTTTTTCTTGAAAATTTTTTTTTTCCTTTTTTTTCTTCTTTCCTTTCTACTCTTCCTTCCCTTTTCTCATCTCTCTTCTCTCTTCTCCATGTTTTCTACATGTTTTTCTAGAGTAGAAACGTCCCTCTCTCTCTCCTCTTCTCTCTTCCTTCATTTTCTTCTTTTTCTTCTAGAAAATCCTTTCTTTCCATTTTTTTTCTCTCCTTTCTTCTCTTTCTTCTACACATTTTTTCTCTTTCCTTTCTTTCCTTTTTCTCATTCTTCTTCTAGAAAATCCCTTCTCTCTTTCCTTTCTCTCTTTCCTTTTTTTTAGAAAATCGCTTCTCTCTTTCCATTCTTTTTTCTTTCATTTTCTTCTTCCTTCCTTTCTTTCCTTTTTTTCCTTTCTCCCTCTCTTTTCACGTTTTCTAGATCTATAAACGTTTTATTTTTCTTGTTTTTTTCTTTCCTTCATTTTCCTTCCTCTTTCCTTCCTTTGAAGAACCCAAATTGAAACTCTAAACCTAAGAGAAAAAGAGAGAGAGGAAGAGATGGAAAAGGAGATTTGGAGAAGAAGGCTGAGAGAAAGGTTTTGCAGAGAAGAGTTCTATCTCTCTACAACAAGTTTAAGGTACGGACTTGACTCGGTAGGATAGATCAGATAGGATAGGTTCCTTTCCATCAAATTGATGTGTTGAATCTAATGTAACGATTTCGATTATGGAATTTCTAAGCAAAACCATGGAGAGAATAGGTTAGGGATAATTGATAAGGATAAACTGTGATCAAAGGCCATAGAATGATTTTAGGATGAATCTCATTAATGATCCATGAGGAGAAACTCATATGAGAAGTAAAAATTAACTTGACTACGTATGGTTGCAGCTATGGTCGACCATAGGATGAGAAAAGAGTCGACCAAAGCCATTCGGGAAGAATTCAGGAAACATGGTCGCAGGTATGGTCGCATGTAATGCGACCATAGGGTATCGACTGTATGTCCTATGGTGGCAAATATTGCTACTATAGATCGACCATAGCATCGACCATAGGAAAACAGCAAGCATATTTTAAGATCAAACAAGGTTTTTGACTACTAAAATCTCAAAACTGCCACCATAGGCCCAAAATTTACTTGTTTTTAGTTTTTGACTGGTTGCTTCCACACAAACTTAAACAATCAACCATTCCAACTAAATTAGAATTATTGCTTACCTTATCTTGTGGTTTCTTCATACAATTGGTTCACTTGATTTAATTATGATGGAAAAACTGATCACGACACGAGAATGTAAGGTTAAACTAGATTCGTGGCGTGCGGGTCTTACAACTGTTACCTCTAGCCATTAGGGGGTTATGTTGTGGCGTGGGTTCAATAAAAGATGGTATGAATATAGCTGCCATGCTCCCCATACCATTCCAAATTCTTTTAGATGCAGGTATGATGGAGACGGACCGCGATGTTATGGACGTTAGTAAAGACGACATTCATGATGATACATGCGAGTGTGATGACTGTGTCTATGGATAGACACATTGAAACATTTAATAAACTCTTTTGATTTTAGTTTAATTTATTCAGATTTGGGGGGGGGGGGGTATTGCCCATATGGATAATTACACATTAAGGATTTTATTTCCTTATTTACCTACTCATACAATGCTTTGGAGATTTATATTATGACAATCATTTACAATAATTCAGTTATTATTGTTTAACTATTTCTAAACTTCTGCTATACTCTTGATTTGAAACTCTTTTAAATCTGGTGGTGTGGATTTTTACTATTTCTTGTGTATTGTTAAGTTTACTAGTTGGTGTTCCATATTTTGTGATCCTGGAAGGGGATTTTAAGTGCCTAAAATTAGGATGTAAGGATATCGTCCATTCCATAGTACCGATATGTCGAGAACTGGGTGTGGCAGAAGTTGGTATCAAAGCACGAATGTGCAACACCTACTAATATATTAT
>JAMYWD010001731.1:0-13913 GCA_028583415.1 Protea cynaroides
AACATACATGTACATCACCATCTAATAAAGCTGAAATAGGAAACATAAACCCTATACTATATGGGGGGTAAGAACCATGAATAAGCTGTAAGAAAAATAATAACAAGCAAAAGCATAAGACATCCATATACATAAAACGAAAGATAAACATCCAGAGTACCCATAGAGAATATTGTACTAATGTTGGGTCAGCATCCATAATCCGGATCCTCACCCATCAATATCAAGTGAAACCAATATCAAAATAAAAAGTATCTGGCGAGATAACAGAGGCAAAGATGGTATGACTAAGCATTTGACTATTGAGAACCATGATCTACCTAACGACTGGCACTGTCTACGGAATAGGTGGCTTGGGCTAGTGCCACTTCTGGAAGACATCGCTGACATCTATGCTCCCAACTAGCTACTGCCTTGGCCTCAATGTCCTTCGACATGCACTCAATCATACTTGCAATAGTCAATGCAGACCGCAGAAAGGTAATCTCTTGTCTCGTGGTCTCATGTGCAGCCTCAGACTCTATGAACCTCCACTTTAAAGAAATCACACGTTGCTCCATGCTCGAGATGTTCAACAACATCCGCCTCTTGTGAGCATCTACTGTCACACACCAATTCTGCACCAACCAGAATGGTGTGATAAACCATCAATAAACCAACGGTTCAACCAGGATCTCGAATAGGCTTTGTCCGTTTGCTTAAACCATACACATCTACAACCATAATCAGATTAATAAACAATAGCGAAAGTCTTTATACTAATGAACTGAGAGTCTAACAATGATAACATAAATAAATTATCCAATTATCTTCCATTGACTAAGACATAAGATAAAATAAAATAAATATCAATTACATCGTCTGAATAATTCAAATATAAATCTAATTGAAGACGCATGAGTTGCACTCGCATGACGAATCATGCGACTCCATCATAACTTCTGCATCCATCGCCGCAGCATGTCCGTACATAGGAGCATTCATATAGTCTTCTACTGTGGTATCTGCATCATCAACTAAAAATATTTGATGTCGAAAGGGTGAGCACACATCATGGCTCAGTAAGCGAACAAAACAATGCAACAAATATATGCATGCATTCAATTCATATCTTTGGTCTAGTTCATAAGTTTGCAATGTGCAATAGAAAGGTTTGGTGGCCGCCGCACCTTTATACACGGGTGTGTAAGCCCACCCAATGGATCAAACACCATTGTCGTCCATATCCACCCCACCATGGAATAGGGATAGAGTTAAAATGCTTAGGATCGCACCACATCACACTTCCCCTGATACCCTACCCATACCAACACGTAAGCCCCTATTGGCTAGGGCTTGCAAACTGGGCTCACAACTAACCAATCCTAATCTCAAACAGTGTATCCAATGCCTCACCCCAGCGTCCCTCAATATGTCCATAGAGATAGAGCTAAGAGCCCCCCGGCAGAGTCAGAGACTACACGGTCCGAGACCACCTCCCCTGATGCCCGACGACGTAATAGTTCTGCTAAGGTAATGGCGATACGACGATGTCAGTGGACAAGACTTGAGTAGAGATAGAGCTAAAGTGCTTAGGACCGCACTGCATCACACTTCTCCTGATGCCCTACTCGCATCAAGTACACTAACCACACACAAACGTTTACATGCCTATTCCTAGCATCATCATCATCATCATCATCATCATCATCATCATGTTATAAATAAAAAAAATTAAATATGCATGATCAATAATAACAGGAATATTGGATGACATGTTAAATGCACATTACACGCATACAAGCATAGAATCATTCATGGCATTGGACTCAATAAAAAAAATAGTTTATTATTAGCCAATTAGTTTAGGTCTTGTTCCCTCACCTTTGATTGCTAGTAGATCCCCGTTTAAGCTTTATAATTCACTTTTAAATCACTGGAAAAACCTAACAAGTCAATAAATTTTAATTAGAATTAATTCCAATATGTTTAGATTAACAGAAATTGAGGCGTCACAGGTGGGGTAGCACCTGGGGTCTCAGTTCTACGACCACAGGGTGTAAGGTCGCAGGTGGGGTCGGACATACTTTGACCCTACGTGCAACCACAGCCTCCCTGGAACTTCCCAAGGGCCTGTAGTCGAACATGTGGGTCTCGTGGGGTAGAATACCATGCAACCCTACTTGCGACCACACGTGTTCATGGTCGACCATTCACTCTTAAGTCCATTCCTTCATGTTTGAATCTTTTGGCTTACCATTATGGTCCCTCCTATGATCGTTTTATGGCTCAAAACTATAATTTTATACTCCATCCATTGTCCACAATGACTTCCTCCATGGATTCTCTTGGAATTTTATCCATGGATGGATGATTTGGGTTTGTCCTAATCTTATCTTCTTTATGAACTATTCTAGGCTCTTAATTCAAGTAGGGAATTAGGTTTATACCTTAGGTTTGCTGAGATTCAGAGTTTTCTCTGAACTTTCCTCTTCCTTGGTCTTCTCCTTCAATTTTCCTTCTCTTCCTTCTCTTCTCTTTCTCTCACTTTCAATTAGGGTTCTAAAAGGATGAAAGAAGCTAAGGGACGCCCTATTTATAGAGAAAAACCCTCCATAATAAGCCCCAATGAGTTTAGGAAAGACCCCCCTTCGAATTAGGAACGTTTCATAATTTCGGTTTCTAACTATTTCCGTAGGGTCGAATGTAGGGTCATAGAATCCGTCGACCCTACATTTTTAAATCATCCGACCCCACGACCAAAATTCATGGGTTGGACTCCTTTGAGGTAGGATCGGTCATACCTGTTTAGGCATGTGAGCACACACTCATATTTTACTATTTTTGAGTTAAATTTCATACCTGGTCTTGTGGTTTCTTCACGCACTTGGCCCACTTGGCTCGACCATGATAGGTAGACCGGTACAAGGTGGTAAGACCGGTTAGTTTGATACGGGTCTTACATCTAGTATGGTCTGCAGAGAGCGCTGATGATCATCTAATGCAGCCACCAAAGAGCGAGCATCGGCTAGCAAACCATGCAACTCAGTGATCCTTGAAGCCTTAGCCTTATGAGCCGCCACTACTAAAACCTCATCACCAACTATAGAGTGTGATGAACTTTCTCGCTCATCAGCGGAATCAGCCCCACCCTCTGCTACTGGCCCAGATGGAGCCTCCTCACTAAAATCTACCTAAATGGGAGAAGCATCTCTACTGCCACTAGGAATGACTGGCTCACTCTCAGAAGATGAAGAAGATACGATCAACCTGTGTTGAACCCTCCTGATAGGCTGATGTCTACGAATAGGATGAGGTGGTGGATGCTGCTCTAACTCTTCATTGCTAAGTACAACATCCTGTAACCCGAGTTTGTGCAGCGTGTCCAACCAAAATCAGCATGAACACCAGTCTCATCATCAAGCTCCATAGTGAGATCGAACCCCATGTTGGCAAATAACTAGGTGAGCAATCGGCCATAGGGAAGACTAGTGGTCCATGTATACAAAGCAGAATGAATCATGGTCCTCATAATTAGATAAGGAAGACAGATTTGATGGAGAAGAATAATGCAGTAAGCCACGAACTCATAGAAGTGCATTAACGCATCCCTGTGTCCGCCTCTAGGCACCAAGTTGTGCCATGTGATGCGACTATATATCCTAGGCACCAGATGATAGTTGCTCTCATGCAACTCTGGGCCTAACATCATCTCCTTACAAATCTCTGCAAGCTCCCACTCATCAATTACAGGGATTTTGGGCTCCACATAAACCCTCTCTCCCTCAGCAGATATACCAAGACTCTCTGCTAAACTGGAAATGGTAATGACAACTGGTCTACCTCTAACCCAACTGAAGACCTGTAGAGTGGAACCCCCATGCCTCTGTCCACCTACAAATTACAATAGAAGTACCGAACCATATCTACCCAAGTGGACAAGTGGAAACTAATAGCAGGCAACCAACCCATATCAGAAAAATCCTATCGAACATCAAATTTGTTTAGTTCACCCACAAGGATAAACCAACTTGGCTCTACTGATTAATGCTCAAAAGCAGGCCAAGTCACTGTAGCCTCCGCTGACCTGAAGTGGAATGGATCATAGGCAGGTGGCACCTGTCCTTGCCATCTCTCTACCCCTATAGCAGAAGACTCAGTGTCAGAAGACCCAGGAATATCCCGAGCAGCCATAGTGAATGAAAGGTATGCTCAAAGAATGGGAACATGTACAGGAAAAAATTTAAAACAAGTATCAGTGAATGGTTAATTGCAATAATAACCCTAATCATATGCCAAAGTGATTTAAACACTGATATAGGATGTTGGAACACATCTTGTTACACCCCAAAAATTTTCTCTTTTCTTTTGGCACACGCCAGGGTTGTGAATAGAACACTTATAGCCATCCTATTAACCTCCAGGATCAAGACGCATGGCACATATCACACCACCTCAACCCATAACACATTAACCACCACATGTTCAGAATAAAATATAAATACAGTAGAAGACTTATACAAATTCTGGGTATTAATACTGATGGATTCTAATGATATTTATATAATAGTAACATGTGTTATTCTGTTTCAACAAGACTCAAGACATAATGTACTACTTCAAATAAAATACATGTACAAATAGGTATTGGACAACATGTCCGATGAAAGATACTAAATTAGCAATTTATCATCTCCATCTTGGCCCCTGAAGACACAAGTATAGCAAGTAATCCAGGTTGTGAACATCGTCCACTTGTCAACAAAATCACCAGTATCATAAAGATAAGCTCCACAAAATCAGCTATGGTAAACTTACAACAAAATCTAGAAAAAATGGTGTGTACACAAGGGTGAGCTCACCAACATAAACTCAATGAGGAAACAGACAAGTAAGAAAGCAAGAATGCATGATCAATTTATTATACACGACAATGTAATAGTCAGGTATCATGTATACCATGTGCTATGGTAAGGCCCAGCCACACCTCCCAGAGGCTGACTAGAACCTCCATGCACAGGAGTGCTGGGTACTCATCAGCTTATACCGATAACCCTGGTGCCCTCACACGACATCCCCATCAGAATGGTGATCGGATAGTAAGTCTAACCAGTGATGCTCCAATGAACACTACCAACCCTTCCCACTCATCACTCCATCCTACCATTACCTGACCCCTTACTGGCGAAGATTGCGTACAGCGGTAGTGCCACTAACCAAAACCCAACATGTCCCCCAATGTATCCCTCTCACCAAACAAACCCAGCAAGAATCCCAAGCAATCTGTTGCCCCCCCCCCCCCTAAGATGCTATCATCCCACTAAGGATGAGTGACATATTCATCAATAATCATATAGCAAGTCGAATCCAAAGGTCCTTGACCATTTCACCACTTCATACTAGTACCAGTCACATATATTCACATAATAATCATAGCATAAATGCAAATGCATGCACAAGGCAGTGTTATTGGATGACATGTTATCACAATAATTATGTGGCACAACAATCATATATTAGAAACACTCCAAAATTAGTCAGGAGTTCTGTTCCTCACCTGATATTGCTTGGTTGTAATTATCCATGCTAGCAAAGCTTGTATTCACAAGGTGTTCTATGCCTATAGAAGGTATAAAGACATTAATTGAAGGTCCTGCATAATTCACTTTGGATTTATACAAGTCTGGGCCTTACCAGTTGCTACATTGGTCACTACCCTTGTGACCGGCGTATAATCCGATAGAGATTTAGACATTCTACCATTAGTCGATCGATACACTAGCCGATACAGAGTATCGACCATGACACCGTCCGGCTCTTGGCAGAAGAATTCGTTAAAATAAACAGGTCTATCCAGGCTTACTAGGGACCATTCTAGAAGTATCCGGTTGCATGGCCGGAGGCGAAAGGTTGCCTCCAATGTTGCCTCCTGACAGCTCCCAGATTCCATCCGAATCTGATCTTTGCCTCTTCGAAATGCCATAAGTCAATGATCTCGGATCCAAATCACCTCACGTTTCTTTCCTATGAAACTAGACTTAAATTATAACGTCTCTTGCAAATTTCAAGTCATTCCAACATGTGTAACCCTACGAACTAAGTCTTCCAATTTGAACTTATAGAATCGAATTTAGTCATACAACAACTTGCAGAGACCATATATCCCTCATTCCAATTCCAAATTACCTCATTATTTTTTCAGTATCAACAATACTTATAGGAGAATATATCTTTCAAATTTCAAGTCAAAATTCCATGTTTAGGTTAGTCAAACTATTATTTCAAAATCAGGTTCCAACATTAGCCAATTTTTCTTACGTTCTGGAAGTTGCCGGTCGCACAGGGTTCCATCCAGTGTAATGACCGGCTGGAGTCTGAGGCCTATCTGGATGCATGGATTTTGCATCTGAAGCTCCCTCCAAACATGCTTTTAGATCCGTTCCATTAAAGTCCATCAGTAGTCCCTTTTATTGGATTTTCTCCATTAATTTACTCCATTATGCCTTGACCTAGTACAGTTGGTTAGGGACTACCTCCTAGGTCTAGGTATCATAATCTTAAGTTCATTCCCAAGATGAATTCAAGGTTTATATTGAATCATCTATGGAGAACATACCCTCTTGGTATAGGAAAGACAATACTTTGTTCTACCATTAATGGAGAATAGAGCTTCATCAAGGAATGATATTAGATCTAACAATAGAGTAGTATTACACTCTAAATTAAGAAGCTTCAGTAAGGTTTAAGGAGTTTTACCTAAAGTCATTCGAGTAGAGGTTGGTAGCACCAATGGATGCCAGTAGTTCCTCGAGCTTCCTTTCTACAAAGCTTCTCCTTCTTCCTCAACTCTACCTCCCTCTCTGATGCATCAGAATTTTTATGATGAATATGTACTCCTAGGAGAGGAGTTTGATAGGGTTTTGACTAATTGGAGTCTCCTCTTAGAGTGGGACTCCTTGTTATAGTAAGGGACTCTAGGGAGAGGCCAAGTGGCAAGTAATTGAGTTGGAAGAGGGTTCCTTCCCTTTAACAACTCTAAGGTAGTTAGGATAAGGCTGGGACCCACTGGATCCTTCCATGGGTCCAGGGGATATTCTCATGCAACTTTTAAAATGGATTAAAATAATTAAATCCTGCATATAGGGCAATTTAGCCTGCCTAGTCGATGGTCCCGGTCGCTACCCCATCAGGTTTACCGACCGAACCTAGCAACCGATGTTGGTATTAAAGGCTTAAGTTATAACTTTTATTTTAATTCCAATTTGGTCCACCATTGGTGCAACCAAGATTCTTGTTAATGACTTGAGAACTCATTTGGTTGACGGTGGAAAACCCTTCTAGCACAATAGAAATCAGGTTAGCCTGGGTTTTCTAAGTGCGGGTTTTACAGCTCTCCCCACCTCAATGAAATTTCATCCCCAAAATTCACATAACTAATTAATACGTGATTCACCCAACTATACCTCATTAGGCTTCTACCTAGAAGCAGGGTCTTACTTGTTTCCCCACCTTAAAAAAATTTTGTTGTCGAAATTTTACATGGTGCTGAATAATTTAAAACACTTATGATAGTATCGCCTCTCTTATTCATCCTTCTTTACCTCTAGGACATATTGTTGCTCAATAAAACTCTTTACCCATATTTGCATCTGGATACCAAAAAATCTCTTAGTGGCAATAATCTCTTATCATTAGTTATCGATAATGTCACCTGTCTTGCATGTTCGTATGCTTTTTCCTTACTTTGTTTGCCTTAATTCCTTTTTGACCTCCATATACATTCATATATCCCTTTTGAGACTAATTGGCTTTTGTTGCATCCATCAAAATCAATAGGCATATGATAGATAGGATCTTAAAGTTAATCATCAATATAATCCCACTCCAATGGAAATTTAATACTTCGACTTACCATGGTGATAACCCTACTTTTCACACATATCGGCCTTACATTCCAAAAATCCTTCCTTGGCTCTTATGTAAGTGAATGATTCCATGTAGCAGTAGCCCATTTATCTCTTATGGTTTTCAAAGACTATCACAATAATCTCATATTGCAATGATTAACTTGTATCTCTTGTATCATTGCGGCTCTATCCTGATATCCCTTCTTATATATCTCAACAATTCGCTTTTGATGGTTTAGTTGCTGCATATCCAACATGTCTACCTACAGGCCTTGGGGTGTATGCTTATTTTTATCAATTCAACCAAACTCTCTTGGTCATTACTTAATCATATTATTCAACATTGGGAATAACTCAATAGTAATTTCACTAATCCAAGTACGATCAATCCCATAACTCTTATTCCATCTTATATCCACACTTAGGTACATTTTAAGAATCTCTAATTTTATCAAGATTTACACCAACATAGTCATCTATAATTCTCTTCGAGAACTATCTACTATTTACTAATTACTCTTGGTAGTTCTCGCTTCTTTCTTATGCAATCTTTTACAGACCATGACTCATATTTGTCTATCCAATAAATCTCAATAAGTAGATACTCTATTATTTCACCTGAGCTTCCTTGGCTATTGAATTTGATATAATCCAAGCATCTTTCTTCAATTAATTCCTTTATTAAATAAGCCTCTTATCAGTAGAGGTTGGAAAATGGAAGAATTATAACATATATCCAACACTAGTTCATCCATTGTTTCAAATTTAATATGACGATGAACTTTTGTTTTATCTAGTGAACCTAGATTTGATTGATCAAGAGGAGGTAATAATACCAACAACCAATGATTGTTAGGTTGCAAGGTGGTCTAAATACATAGAGGTGGAGGCTCTAAAGGTCTTGGACCTATGGGTCATATGTTCCTATGAGTTCATGGTGCCATTGATCAAGACACTACGAAAATAAATCTGGAGAATTATGTGCATCAACAAGCTCATGTGTACAATCGAAGAGATGCACTTTCAGAATGATTGAGTTTTCAGGCTGATTCTATCAACTCATATCTTTATTCATGTTGTCTAATAAGATGCTAACTTAGATTAGTATGGTTAAGAATAAATCTAAGGGAGCAAGCTCTATAAATTAACTTGACAGTTTGAATCGAAAAGGTTGACTGTCAAGGCATGATGATTTAAAATCAGGTCATGTGCATTGTGCATCATTTATAATCAAAAGAGTAAGTCAAACGATGCATTCTATATTATATGTGTTAGTCTAGTTGTATGGCCACTATTCTTCTATCATTGTTGGATTCGACCTGAGATCTTTCCCTTTCAAGTAGTTAAAACATGCCCTTTAATCTTTGTAATGACTTAGGCGTTACTAACCACTTTTCCATCCTCATCTCTCACACATCAAGTTAAACATCTTGTGAGTACTAACTCAGTATTTTAAATTCCTATTGGCAGATGTACCCTTCATATTGTTGTGCTATATTTGTTTTTGTCAATCCTTTGGGTTTCCTCCAATTCACCTTCATGCCATTGCAATCATTATCACTTCATTAATACTCAACAATTTATCACAACACAGTCCAGGAATCCTATTGCTCTAATTAATACATAATGATGGCTATACTCCAATGCTGAGATCTATAGGACATCTCAAAACTGCTGCACTAATTCTTAATACGTACTAGTAGTAAGGGTATGGACATGTAATACTAAGGCAATATCTTTCCATACCATCAAAGAATACCTCGAGAATAATCTATGGCCAGATTTTGTTATCTTATCATTTTCTTCTTACCTCCACAATATCATGAATCTTAACTTAATGTCACTTAGTTTAGATGCTATATCATTTGTAATCCAATGAATAATTTAAGGAAAACCCTACCTTAAATTTTCATTGCTAATCTTCTGTAAGGCTCTAGAAATACTATCGGGTTGGTGTTTGCCTCCAAAGCATATATTCAATGATCAAATGAAAGTAATTGTGACTGTCTGGTTACACTTTCGGTTGCATCTTAAGTCACACTTGTGACCAGACTTGGCTTTTCTGCCCTTTTTCCAAAACTAGCCTTTCAGAATTTAGAGTCCTCTTCTTTTGTTTGTACAAAAGGAAGTTCTCCCCAAATCAATTCCTTAAGTATTCTACTATACTTCTATACATGCTTTTATTACTTCATCAACTTCTTTTTCTATCTCTATATTTTTTATTCCTTAACTTTACTTGGGTGTATCCTAAATGAGACCATGTAAGGGCCTTCTCTAATACCTCACTCTATCCACTATGTACTGATGCAACCCATGTCTACACTCATGTAATGGTCTACGACAACTCCCTATTAAGCAGACCAGCCCCATGCTCTTATAAGGTCGATCCATATTCCAACCAAAACCCAAGGTAAAACCAATCTCAACTACTGTTCACAAGCATTAGAACCCTTTATTCTGGAACCAACATAACTAAGTCTAGATCAGGCCATGTGGTTCATGTTGTGAAAAATTGATTTTTTAGTACATATACTGACTTCAAGGATGTTTTTGAACGATTTATATTTCAAATTTCAAATTTCCAAAACATGAAGGTTTTAGTCTTGAGTAGATTTCGTGGTACCTGCATCATCAACTAAAATATTCGACGTCGAAAGGGTGAGCACACATCACGACTCAGTGAGCAAACAAAACAATGCAACAAACATATGCATGCATTCAATTCATATCTGTGGTCTGGTTTATAAGTTTGCAATGTGCTATAGAAAGGTTCAGTGGCCGCCTCACCTCTATACACGAATGTGTGAATCCGCCCAATGAATATCGACACTGTCGTCCCACATGCACCCACCATGGACAATATACACCCCATGAAAACGGCATGGCTGTACCGGTTGCCCATACCAACACGTAAGCCCCTGCTGGCGAGGGCTTGCAAATATGGCTCGCAACTAACCAATCCTAATGTCAAATAGTGTATCCAAGACCTCACCCCCGCATCCCTCAATACATCCATAGAGATAGAGCTAAGGCCCCTCGACAGAGTCGAAGACTACATGGTCCGAGACCACCTCCCCTGATACCCTCTGACATAATAGTAATGCTAAGGTAATGGTGATACGACGATGTCAGTGGACATGACTTGAGTAGAACCATGGCACAATATACACCCCATGAATATGGCAGGGCTTTACCGATTGATACCATCCCCTACCCGCACCATGTACACTAACCACACACATACATTCACATGCCTATTCCTAGCATCATCATCATCATCATGTTATAAATAAATAGAATTAAATATGCATGAAAAGTAATAGCAGGAATATTGGATGACATATTGGATGCACATACAAGCATACACGCATAGAATCAGTCATGGCATAGGACTAAATAAAATAGTTTATTATTAGCTAATTAGTTTAGGTCTTGTTCCCTTACCTTTACTTGAGTGTTGATCCTCTTTCAAGCTTTAAAACAACTTTTATATCAATAGAAAAACATAACAAGTAGATAGATTTTGGTTAGAAGTCATTCCAACATCATTAGGCTTGTTTTTAAGCACGGGTCGCAGGGTGGGTCACAGGTAGGGTAGCAGTCTACAACAACCCCAAGGGTAGGGTCAATGCCAGGGTTGGATTTTCCATCAACCCTGGGTGCAACCACCCCTATTTTGGATTTCCCGATTACTGGGGGTCGATCCTATAGTCTGGTAGGGTCAATTCCCAATCGACCCCACGTGCGACCCCCCATGGGTTGAGTTGAGATTTTCATTCTACAGTCCATTCTTTCATGTTTGGGTCCTATAGCTTACTTCCACAATCCATTCTAGGCTTGTTCTATGGCTTAGAACACTAAGTTTTTCCCCTACCTTGTCTACCATGATTTCTCCATGGATTTCATCGAAATCTTCCCATGGGTGTATGATTTGGGTTTCTTCTAAGTCATACCCTCTTCATGAACTATACTAAGGTCTTGATTCATTAATGGAATCATGCCCATACCTTAGGTTTGCTGAGATTTAGAGGTTTCTCTGAATTCCTCTCCTTAGTCTTCTTTTCCCACTTTCCTTCTCTTCTCCTTCTCTTCTCTTCTCTCACTTTCAATTAGGGTTTCAAAAGGAGTGAAAGAGGCTTAGGGACGTCCTATTTATAGAGTAAAATCTCTCAAAATAAGTCCCATTGATATTAAGAAGGAGTCCCATTGAAATTTGGAAAGTTTCATATTTTCGGTTTCTGTCGACAAACAGGGGGTCAATGAGGGGGTTGGAGATCCCATCGACCCTCAGTTCCTAAGTTGTCCGACCCCCAGTGAAAAATCAGGGGTCTGACTTCTATGGGAGGGGGCTCGACCCTACCTACCTAGGTATGCGACCCTGCCCTCCAATTCACTATTTTTGGGTCAGTTTAGTACCTGGTTTCGCCATTTCTTTCACGCACTTGGTCCATTTGGCTCGACTATGATGGGTAGACCAGGTACAAGGTGGTAAGGCAGGATAGTTCGATACGGGTCATACACATTGACCTAACTACTTCCACATGAGTCATGAACTAAGTTAGGATTAAAATTTAAAAGTTGTAATAAGAACACACCATAAGCACCTGTGTTGTATGAGACATAAACTAAGAAAGAGAATAAAGCACATATGTAAATGGGAAACTAATTATATATATATATATATATATATATATATATATATATATATATATGTATATCCAAATGGGAGTTTCGAATCTCGCGTAACAACCTCATCATGTCATCTGGTGGTAGGCGTGAAGGGCTGGCTGAATGAGAAGCTTGAGAAGGACTAGCTCGAGTAGAATATTGTGGTGATGGGAGAGGGATGGCATCCACATCCTTGAACATTCGATCATCATCCTCATCATCACTATCGTGTGCCTCTGCTGCTACCTCTACTGTTGTTGCTGTTGCCACCTCTGCATCTGCTGTCGCTACCCTAGTGAGAGGATGTCTCATAGCATTCCTCTTGTCATCACTGACCTGTATCTCTCTCATGCCCATCCTACTAATGGCCTTACAATCAAGGTCAGCTGAGAAGGTGTCCTCAAGGATCCTCTCATCCACTAGTTTCACCTGTAGACGAGCGAGTAAGGTGGAGATCAGTCTCCCATAGGGTAAGTTACCTCTCGAGTTAGGCAACGTAGCTCTATGCATAATCTGAAGAATAATATATGGGAGGTAGACTGGCTACCTACTACAGATACAGTACAATAGGTAGCTGTGAGACCATCTCGTAGTGTCTGCCCTGGGGAATAAGATTATGCTGGATAATCTTACAGTAAACTAGTAGCTCTGGACGTAGGTTGACTGCTTTCATCTCCCAGCGGTCATCCCAAAGAATCTGGTTATCTATTTCTATACGCACCTGTCTAGACAGAAACTGTAACTGTCACACCCCAATTCTGCACCAACCAGAATGGTGTGATGAACCGTTAATAAACCAACGGTTTAACCAGGATCTCATATAGGCTATCCCAATTTTTGTTAAACCAAAACACATTCCACATTAATCAGAGATAATAAAGTAAATAGCGGAAGGCTTACAGATAATGAACTGAGGTCTAGTCATGATAAATAATTAATATTGCATTTATCTCCAAGTAACCAAAACATAATTTAATACATATCACAATATCCAAATATGAAAATTAAACACTAAGCGTATCCATAGTGAAACGCTCGCTTAACGAATCATAATAGTCCTCCACAGCATGCTCATCATAGCCGTCACCTGTTCATATGTTGACGTGTCGACATAATCTTCAATCATAATACCTGCAACATCAGAAACTAAAAATAATTGCGCATGCGAGGGTCAGCTCTCCAACTTGAGCTCAGTGAGAAAACAAAACAATGCAACAAACATATGCATGCATTCAATTCAAATCTTTGGTCTGGTAAATAAGTTTGCAATGTGCTATAGAAAGGATAGGTGGCCAAAGGTCACGTTTATTGACGCTGCACCTCTATACACGAGTGTGTGGAGCCACCCAAAGGTAACAT
>JAMYWD010001735.1:5000-10590 GCA_028583415.1 Protea cynaroides
GGAAAGAGAGAGAGAGAGAAAGAAAGAGGGAGAAGTAGAAATAGAGAGAAGTGGAAGGAGAGAGAGAGAGAGAGAGAGAGAGAAAGAGAGTGAGAGTTGTAAGAAATAAAGACAGAGGCAGAGAGAGAGAAAAGTAGAAAGTGAGAAAGAAAGAGATGGAGAGAGAGAAGCAGGAAAAGAGAGATGGAGAAAAAGAAATAAAAGGGAGGGAGAAGTAGCAAGAAAGAGAGAGTGAGAGAGAGAGAGAAGTAGAAAGAAAGAGAGTGGGAGACGTAAAACGAGAGAGAACTAGGGGGAGAGAGAAAGTGAGTAGAAAGGGGGAGAGAGAGAGACGGAGAGAGAGAGAGAGGGAGAATTAAAAGAGATAGAGAAGTGGAGGGAAAGAGAGATAATAGTTGAAAAGAGAGAGAGAGTGTGTTAATTAGAAAGAGAAAGAGAGAGAGAGAGAGAGAGAGAGAGAGTAGTAGAGAGAGAGAAGTGGAGAGAGGGAGGGAAAGGAGAGATAGAGAGAGAGAGAAAGAAGTAGTGAGAGAGAGAAGAAGAAGAATGGGAGAGAGAAGAAGAAGAAAGAGGGAGATGTAGAAAGAGAGAGTGAGAAGTAGGGAGAGAGAGAAAGACAAAGAAGTATAAAGAGAGAGAGAAGTAGAGGGAGAAAGAAAAGAGAGAGAGAGAGAGTGGGGTAGAAAGAGAGAGAGAGAAGTGGAAAGAGAGAGAGAAAGAAAGTGAGAGAAGTAGAAAGAGAGAGAAGTGGAGAGAAAGAGAGAGAGAATGAGAGTGGGAGTTGTAATAAAGAGAGAGAAGAGAGAGAGAGAGAGAGAGAGGCAGAGGGAGAGAAAAGTAGAAAGTGAGAATGAAAGAGACAAAGAGAGAGAAGTGAAAAAAGAGAGGTAGAGAAAGTGAAGTAAAAGAGAGGGAGAAGTAGCAAGAAAGAGAGAGTGAAAGAGAGAGAAGTAGAATGAAAGAGAGGGGGTCGAAAAACGAGAGAGAACTAGGGAGAGAGAGAAAGCGAGTAGAAAGGGAGAGAGAGAGGGAGAGAAAGAGAGAGAGAGATGAAAGAAATAGAGAAGTGGAGAGAAAGAGAGATAAAAGTTGAAAAGAGAGAGTGAGTGTGAATTAGAAAGAGAAAGAGAGAGAGATAGAAGTAGAGAGAGAAATGGAAAGAGGGAGAGATAGGAGAGATAGAGAGAGAAAAAAAGTAGTGAGAGAGAGAAGAAGAAGAAAGGCAGAGAGAAGAAGAAGAAAGGGGCAGATGTAGAAAGAGAGAGTGAGAAATAGGGAGAGAGAGAAAGACAGAGAAGTATAAAGAGAGAGAGAGAAGTTGAGTGAGAGAGAAAAGAGAAAGAGAGAGAGAGAGAGAGAGAGAGAGAGAGAGAGACAAAGAGATAGGGAAGTTGATAAAGAGAGGGGGAGAAGCAGAGAGATAGAGAGGGGAGTAGAGAGAAGAGAATGAATGAGAGAGGGGGTTGTAAAACAGGACAGACGTAGGGAGAGAGAGAAAGCGAGTAGAAAGTGAGAGAGAGAGGGCAGAGAGAGAGAAAAGAAAGAGATAGAGGAGTGGAGAGAAAGGGAGATAAAAGTTGAAAAGAGAGACAGAGTGAATTAGAAAGAGAAAGAGAGAGAGAGAGAGAGTGAAGTAGAGAGAGACTGAAATGGAGAGAGGGAAAGATATGAGAGATAGAAAGAGAGAGAAAGAAGTAGTGAGAGAGGGAAGAAGAAGAAAGGCAGAGAGAAGAAGAAGAAAGAGGGTAATGTAGAAAGACAGAGTGAGAAGTAGGGTGAGAGAGAAAGACAGAGAAGTACAAAGAGAGAGAGGTAGAGGGAGAGGGAAAAGAGTGAGAGAGAGAGAGATAAAGAGAGAGAGAGAGTGAGAGAGATAGGGAAGTTGAGAAAGAGAGAGAGTGAAGTAGAGAGAGGGAAGTAGAGAGAGAAGAGACAGAGTGAGACGAAAGTAAAATGAGAGACTGAAGTAGAAAGAGAGAAGATAAAGAAAGAAAGAGAAAGAAAGAGAGAGAAAGAGAAAAGGAAAGAGAGAGAGAGAGAGAGAGTATGAGTGAGATAATTAGAAAGATAAGAGGGAGTGAGAGAAAGAGAGAGTGAGTATGAGTGGAGAGAATTTGAAAGATTAGAGAGAGAGAGAAAGAGAGATGAGAGAGAGAGAGAGAAAGGTAGGGAGGGAAAGAAGAAAGAGAGAAGAGAGAGAGAGAGAGAGAGTGAGTGAGTGTGAGAGAGGGAGAGTGAGAAAGAAAGCAGGAGAGAGTGAGAAGTTGATAGAGAGGGAGATAGAGAGAGAAAAGAAAGAGAGAGAGAAAGAGAGAGAAGAAGAAAGAGAATAGAGAGAGAGTGAAGTAGAGAGAGGTTGAGAGAGAGAAGTAGATAGAGAGAAAGAGACAGGAGAGACAGATAGGGAAAGGGAAAGAGGGAGAGACAGGGAGAAGTAGAGAGAGAGAAAAGTAGAGGGAGCGAGAATAGAGAAGTAAAAAAAAGAGAGAATTAGAGAGAGAAAAAGAGATTAAAATGTGAGACAAGAGACAGAGAGGGAAAAAGGGAGAGAGAGAGAGGGAGAGAAAGAGAGGGAGTGAGAGAGAGAGAAAGAGAGAGAAAGAAAGACAGAGAGAGAGAGAGAGAGAGAGAGGGTAGTAGAAGTGAGGGAGAGAGAAGTAGAAGGAGAGGGAGGGTGAGAGAGAAAGTGGGAGAGAAGTAGAAGGAGAGAAAGAGAGAGAGAGAGAGAAAGAGAGAGAAAGAGAGATAAGTAGGAAGGGAAATAGAAAGAGAGAGAGAAAAAAGTAAGTGTGGGGTTGTAAGAAAGAGAGAGAAAGAGAGAGAGAGAAAGAGAAAAAAAGAAAGAGGGAAAAGTAGAATGAGGGAAAGAAAGAGAGAGAGAGAGTAGGAAGAGAGAGAGATGGAGAAGTAAAACGAGAGAGAAGTAGAGAGAAAGAGAAAGAGATTAGAAAAAGAGAGAGACTGAGAGAGAAAAAGTGAGAGAGAGGGAAAAGTAGAGAAAGGGAAGTAGAGAGAGGGAGAGAAAGAGGGAGAGGGAGAAGTTGTGAGGGTGTGAAGAAGAAGATAGGTAGACAGAAGAAGAAGAAAGAAGGTGATGTAGAAAGTGAGAATGAGAAGTAGGGAGAGAGAGAGTGTGACGGAGAAGTAGAATTAGAGAGAGACAGAAAAGTAGAGGGACAGAGAAGAAAGAGAGATTGGGAGAGAGATAAGCGGAGAGAGAGGAAGGGAATGAAAGATAGGGAAGTGGGGTGAGAAGGAAGGGAGAGAGAGATAGAGAAAGAGAAGTGAAAGAGAGGGAGGTATAGCAAGAAAGAGAGATTGACTGAGAGAGAGAAGTATAAAGAAAGAAAGAACTCGTGAGAGAGAGAAAGTGAGTAGAAAGGGAGAGAGAGAGAGAAATGAAAGAGAAAGATAATAGTTGAAAAGAGAGAGAGTTTGTGAATTAGAAAGAGAAAGAGAGAGAGAGAGAGAAGTAGAGAGAGAGAATGGAGAGAGGGAGAGATAGGAGAGATAGAGATAGAGAGAGAGAGAGAAAGAAGTAGTGAGAGAGAGAGAAGAAGAAGAAAGGGAGGGAGAAGAAGAAGAAATAGGGAGATGTAGAAAGAGAGAGTGAGAAGTAGGGAGAGAGAAAAAGACAGAGAAGTATAAAGAGAGAGAAGTAGAGGGAGAGAGAAAAGAGAGAGAGAGAGAGAGAGAGAGAGAGAGAAGTGGAAAGAGAGAGAAAGAGAGAAAGAAAGAGAGAGAAGTAGAAAGAGAGAGAGAGAAAAAAAGAGAGAAGTGGAGAGAGAGAGAAAGAGAGTGAGAGTTGTAAGAAAGAGAGAGAAAGAGAGAGAGAGGCAGAGAGAGAGAAAAGTAAAAAGTGAGAAAGAAAGAGACAGAGAGAGAACCAGAAAAAGAGAGACAAAGAAAGAGAAGTAAAAGAGAGGGAGAAGTAGCAAGAAAGAGAGAGTGAGAGAGAGAGAGAAGTAGAAAGAAAGTGAGTGGGGGACTTAAAACGGGAGAGAACTAGGGAGAGAGAGAAAGCAAGTAGAAAGGGAGAGAGAGAGGGAGAGAGAGAGAGTGAGAGAGAGAGAGAAATGAAAGAGATAGAGAAGTGGAGAGAAAGAGAGATAAATGTTGAAACGAGAGAGAGTGTGTGAATTAAAAAGAGAAAGAGAAAGAGAGAGAAGTAGAGAGAGAGAGAAATGGAGAGAGGGAGAGATATAGGAGAGATTGAGGGAGAAAAAAAGTAGTGAGAGAGAGAAGAAGTAGAAAGGTAGAGAGAAGAAGAAGAAAGAGGGAGATGTAGAAAGAGAGAGTGAGAAGTAGGGAGAGAGAGAAAGACATATAAGTATAAAGAGAGAGAAGTAGAGGGAGAGAGAAAAGAGATAGAGAGAGGGAGAGAGAGAGCAAGAGATAGGGAAGTTGAGAAAGAGAGAGAGAGAAGCAGCGAGATAGAGAGGGAAGTAGAGAGAGAAGAGACAGAGAGAGGGACGGAAGTAAAAAGAGAGACAGAAGTAGAAAGAGAGAAGACAAAGAGAGAAAGAGAGTGAAAGAGAAAAGGAAAAAGGGAGAGAGAGAGAGAGAGAGAGAGAGTATGGGAGAGAGTGAGAGAATTAAAAAGATTAGAAAGGGAAAGAGGGAAAGAGAGAGTGAGTATGAGGGAGAGAGAATTTGAAAGATTAGAGAGAGAGAAAGAGAGAGAGAGAGAGAGAAAGAGAGAATGGTAGGGAGGGAAAAGAAGAATGAGAGAAGAGTGAGTGAGAGAGAGAGAGTGAGTGAGTGAGAGAGAGAGAGTGAGAAAGAAAGCAGGAGAGAGTGAGAAGTTGAAAGAGAGGGAGTGAGAGAGAGAGAAAGGAAAGAGAGACAGAGAAAGAGAGAGAAGAAGAAAGAGAATAGAGAGAGAGTTAAGTTGAGAGAGGTTGAGAGAGAGAAGTAGATAGAGAGAAAGAGACAGGAGAGACTGATAGAGAAAGAGAAAAAAAAGAGAGACAAGGAGAAGTAGAGAGAGAAAAGTAGAGGGAGAGAGAACAGAGAAGTATAGATAGAGAAGTAAAGAGAAAGAGAGCGAGAGATAGAGGAAGAGAGAAAGGAAAGTAAAAAGGGAGAGAGGGAAGTAGGAAGAGAGAGAGATGGAGAAGTAAAACGAGAGAATTAGAGAGAGAAAAAGAGATTAAGAAGTGAGACAGAGAGAGACATAGAGGGAAAAAGGGAGAGAGCGGGAGAGAGAGGGAGAGTAATGAAAGAGAGAATGAGAGAAAGAAAGAGAGAGAGAGAGAGAGAGAGAGAGAGAGAGAGAAGTAGAAAGAGAGAAAGAGAAAGAGAGTGTTTCAGCCCTGATTCGTCTCGTAGGCCCACCGAGCTGACTAGACCTGCAAAACAAGCAAAAACAAGGGGAGGAGGCGGGCCTGTGGCCCCGTGTCCACTCCGATGGCAAAGTTAGGGCTCTGTAAAAAGTTGATGGG
This sequence comes from Protea cynaroides, assembly GCA_028583415.1. NCBI lineage: Eukaryota > Viridiplantae > Streptophyta > Magnoliopsida > Proteales > Proteaceae > Protea > Protea cynaroides. The sequence goes on from JAMYWD010001735.1 coordinate 10,445, forward strand.
CTCGGTGTCAAATCCACAACAGTATTTAAATGTAAGTGGGGTAAGTGAGAGATTCTCCGTCCCAAGTGTCAGAGCCAGAATCCCAAGGATGAGTAAATGAGTAATAAATGAAAGAAGAGGAAGAAGAATGAAGAAGAAAGAAAGAA
>JAMYWD010001737.1:0-5000 GCA_028583415.1 Protea cynaroides
TTCTTCTGTTGTCCTGCTAGCTCAAATCTCGTACTATACCTTGAAGGTAGCTGGCTACCTTCTTTCAGGCTATACGAAGTTGAGGAAGTAAAGTAGTAAAGGCAAGTCGCTTGGTATCCTTCACGCTACGGACTACCTTCCCCAAGGCAGTCCTAGCTCGCTTGGTATCCTTCACGCTACGGACTACCTTCCCCAAGGCAGTCCTCGCTCGCTTCGTTAACGACTATTTTAAAAAAACAATCTCTGCCGGAAGGCCTGATGGCCTTCATCCCCTACTTCAATACACCTGTAGGCTCCGTCGGGCAATATACCTCTTACAGTGACTTTTGCCTATCTCAGGAGATACGAAGCGCACCTTACTTTATCGCTGGGACTACCTGACCGTAGGCAGTCGCCCTTCTCGAATCCTTCGTCGATTCTAATTCGAATTCGTCCATTCATCGGGACCACTATAGATGGTTGGACGTGGCTCAAACCTTGGCACAAGAGATGGGACCCGGCGAAATTGTAACCCGTGAGCATCTCCATATGCTGGTCGACAAATTGCAGAATCCCGAAAGTGAGTTATACCTAAAAGCCCTGGAACTCATAATGAGCGTAAGCTGATTGTGGGAGGGGGGGATCTGTTGTGGATGTTCCTGCGTTTCGGATATGAAGTCTCATTCGAAGCTTTAGACAAAGGTTTATAACTAGAATCATTATTATTATGAGGGCTAGGGTGGGGAAGGCGAGCTACGTGAGGTGAGTCGGCCTAGGTTTTCAAGGAAGGTAGCCGCAGGAAGGGGGAGGCGCGGCTGGATCGAATCCCTATTACTGATTAAGGACCAAGCTTCGTAGTTGTGTAGGCGGAATCGAGTTGCCAACAGGGCCACTTATTTGTTTGGGCTTGAGAGGACGAGCTCCCTTGCTTCGTCCCTCCTCGCTCCTCTCCTCCCTTCCCCTCCCATCTTGCAGGTAGGGATGATGGATGCTGATTTCCAATTCTACTATATCGATTGTCTTTAGGACCTGCCTATCAAAGATGAATCTTGATAATAGGCAACAGGAAGAAATGGTGTTGATCCGTCCACCCCCAGCCCTTATTTTATTAGTAAGGGAATGAAGCCTGATCCTTTATTTCGATTGATCCCCGACCGGGTCTGAAGCCGCATAGATGATTAGCTATTGGAACGAGAATGAGGACGATGAACCTGGTCAGTAGGCACCATGGATCTCCATCTCTTCCTCTCCTCGCTTTAGTAGTTAGTCTTCGTCCCTCGTCGCTTCTTTCTGGCAAAGCTTCTACGACTGCTTGTCGCCCTTTACGTCAATTAGGGGGTTAGGATCCAGGGTTGGTCGAGTACCTTTCTTTCCCTCTCCCTATCGGTCGAGCTGATCTACGACCACCCTCTCCAACTTTATTCTATAGGGCTTCCGTTCCGCCAAACAGCTTTCCTTTGCTTCCTCAACCTATCCAGCTAGCCGTCACTGGTAGTCTTTCCAAAGAGATATGTGTTGCGATCTACTTATTCACTAGGTGGGTTGTGAGATTTAGACGAAAGGGAGGGTGGTTAAATACTGCCTTATACCTTAACACATGTGGGCATGCCCTCATTTATAACTATGGTGGGACCTTTGAGAAGGAAACCCGCGTCTTTGTCTCAATCTCACTTTCTCGAGATGGTATACCTCGCTGCATCCCGGAGTTCCATCGTAGGATGATCAGGATGCGAGACTGCAAGGCTGACCGCCTTGTCCAACTCGACCTGTCGTTCTTCTCCATTTCTAAGTTGATATTGTTGGTCCGGGCCAGGTATCCTTTGAAAGGGATAGCTCGACGGGTAGAAGTCGACGAACTGCTCGAAGGGCTCGGTGAGCTCTACAAGGAGTACGCAGTCCCTTTGTTTGAGAGATATATTCCATCTTACCTAAAGAAACCTATGGAGATAGGTTTCCGCTGGAGGCCAACTCTTTCAGAGCCTCAGTCCCTAAAAAAAGGTTCAGGTAGATGGGGGAAGAACGCTTGGAAAGCGTTTTTAGCTGAGTTAGCTGCTCCGTATGACTGGTTTAGGGTCATGACGGCGGAAGTTAGCTCTCCTAATCTGTCTGATTGGTCAACCAATTTTGGATTGATTGACTGCGCGGGTGTGTTCTTTAGACGCAGGGAGCTTTCGCACCTATCCCTAGTGGTCTAGATGAACCCATTCAGAGCAGTTGGGAATGTTGGTGGAAGTTATGGACATTGTGTTCACAAGTGGATCAAGATCATATTAAAGATGTGATACCCAATGACAACTCCACGTTAGTATTGATCCCAGGCCGTTTGGCTGAGAAAATGGAGGGAGCTGGAAAGCTTCGCGTGTTTGGAATCCGCTTAAACAGTGTTTATTGAGACCAGCCCATGATTGGGCCATGGATACACTTCGGTGGATCCCCATGGATGGGACCTACGATCAGTGTAAGCCATTGGCTCGACTTGTGGGTCTTAATCATTAGTTTAGTTTTGATCTCAAAGCCGCAACCGATACCTTTCCAGCTATGCTTCTTGGAAAGATGTTAATCGGTGTATTCGGCTCCGCTGTTGCAGCGGCTTGGGTGGGCTCTGGGCTTGTAGCCAATATGTTTAGAGCTAAGGCCCATCGCCGAGAAGGTCACTGTATGGTGGCGTTCGGCACGGGACAACCACTTGCTTTCTACGGTTCCTGGCCATTATTCACTCTAGCACACCACAACACCGTGTGGTTGAGTGCTGAGTTAGTGGATCCGGGATCCCGGTTTACTGCCTATGCTATCTTGGGTGACGATATTGTCATCGGAGATGCAGAGGTGGCAGCTATGTACCAGAAGGTGGTGGCCATGGCCAAGGTTCATATTCAAAAAGTTCGGACTTAAAGCTGGCAATAAAAAGCATCCATCTGCGCTTTCGGATATGTGCTATGCACAGCGTCACTAGTGCGAGTCGAGTCCATATACAACGGGACCATATAGACAAGTCGAGTAAAGAAAGCAGTATCGAATAGAGCGGGCTCAAGTACACGAGCGAGGGTGGTCGTAGATCAGGTGAGGGATGAACCACAATCCAGAGGGAAAGGGAAGAGCGGCCGATCCGCCAGCGGGTGATACGCGAGCGAGACTATCAGTGAACCAAGTCAATCCCTTTCCGCTTTGCACTCCGGTTCTTGATTCCTTTTGAGCCCTTTCCAACCACGTGCGATAGCACTCCTTACCCAGCAAGAAAACGGATGCGCTACCGCGCAACGGCTTTCGCGCTAGCCGTTGCTTGGTGGAATAGATTCGTTATAAGAAAAGCGGCCCTTCTTCTCCTTATCCTTATCTTGCTCCTTCTCCTGGCAAAGTTCATTTCTTGATTCAATTTGTCTTATTGTCGCCCTTCTCTCTTGAAAGAGGAGTTCATTTTGTGAATCAATCGGCCACAGAAATGAGTTTCAAATGTCTTTGTGCGTACTTTGTTCATAGGCGATCTAGTTGGTGCTTAGTCTGTCGACTCTATCTCAACAAAGGAAGAATCGTTCGTCAGTGACGGAATGAAACTCGTGTGAATCGTACGTGGATTGGGGCTATCACACCGAAAAGGCGATAGCAGGCACCTCCGGCGCCCTGATTTTCACACAAACTACTATTTGGAAGCGCATCTTTTTTCGTATATCAGACGGGCGCTCAGCTCTTCAATCAATCAAAATCAAATCGAAAGGAGATTTTCGTAGAATAAGAAAGAAGGCTCTCATGAAAATTCAATAGAATAGAAAGAAAAGCGGAGTGAGAGCTCTCGCCCGAAAAGCAAGTCTCAATTTGAGGAGATTTTGTACTTTGTTTATGGCTCTTATGGTCCGGGTTTCGATCGACGGTATCTTAAGAAAAAATCGTTCGTTCAAGGCAAAGTCCACTTCGCTTCTTTTTTCGTAAATAGACTAAGTCCGAGATCTTCCTGAGAAGCTGCGGAAAGGAAGCCCAGCAACCAAGCAACTAAAGAGCTAGCTGATCGTAGACCACTCTCTCCCGGTGGTCGAGCTGATCTACGACCACCCTATATAAAAGGGTGGTCTACGATCAGCTTTTCTTCGCTGGCCTCTTCGCTTCCTCATATATAACTTAATCTATTATGTATCTCTTTCTCATCGAATTTTTCTTTCTATATTCCTGATTTATGTGGTCGAAGCACCACTACACCAGGTGGCAAATTGTCTCGTTCGCAGCCTTCATTCCTGCCTGCTCGCTTCCACACACGCCTTGCATTCTGAACGGTTGCCCTTCCTTCAGTCGAACCCCGCTCCCGCTTAGATAGAACAGGAGCCCTGCCAGAACTAGAACAGGTACAAGGGCGCCAATTTTATCGCTTATACAGACCTTGACTGCCGCAAATCCTGTCTTATACGCCCTATAGATATAGATGAGTAAAAGGGAGCACCCTGCTTTTTTTTTGTCGTCCATAGGAAGAGAGGGGTCAGCGAGCAGGTGTTCCCCATCTTTGCCAAAGGCAAACAGCCCCCATGTTATTCAGCGTGGGGAGCCTGCATGACAAGAGCAGGCAGCAGGCATGGTGCATGGGACCAACCACTTCTTTTTCTCGCCACGCCAGCCACTTCATTCAATCATATGTTCTATTCTATTCCGGGACAAGGAAATACAAAACCTTATTCTTTCTAGTTCAATTGGGGACTTTCTGACTTTCTTTCTTAAAAGGCCGGCTTATTACGCCTTCGCTATCGCCCCTAACGTATACGCTTCGCTACGCTTACTCACTTTCTTTCAAGACAAAGAGGATAGCGCGCTTCTTACACTACCACTTCTAAGAGACCACTCTTCTACTTTGAAAGCGCAACAGCTAACCGGTTGCTTGGTACCAAGTGGTTGGTTGGCTAAGAATAAGAAGCAAAAAGCAACTAAGCTTTAGATTTGCTTTAGCTGCCGCTTTCTTTCATAACAGAGCCGGGAATAACGGCTGGCATAGAAGTCTCTCGCACGCAAGGAGATGCTGCTGCTGGATGTCACGGTTCTGGGGC
>JAMYWD010001737.1:7500-10000 GCA_028583415.1 Protea cynaroides
CTGGGTATGTTATAGAAAGGGAAGGCAGAGGTAGTACTTCGAATGGCGAAGAGAGGCGGCTCGGCAGGGAAGGAATGGGAAATCGTCAAGGATGACTTCTTTGTTGGCGAAACGAAGGGTGGTCTACGATCACCAGTGATTCTCTGAGCCGGTCTGGATTTCCAACGCCTCGGGAAACTGGTCGAGATAGATGAAAGCACCCTTTTCCCCTCTTCCTTACCGGGAGGTCTTCGAACCTTCACCTCCCGCCCGGCCCGGAAATAGAACCCAGCCCCCCTTCTGATCCATTAATTTCTGCAAGCAGGGGGATCCAGAGCTAAGCCCCCCTCCTATTCGAGGCCGGGTGGCCTCGCCCCACAAGCACCCAACCTTCCTTTTGCTCTTCCTTCGGTTTGGCTCCACGAACGCGCCACCTAGGAGCCCTACTCATATTCAAAAGGCGCTACTTCAATTCAAGCGCAAGCCCCCCACTTTGACTATCAGCAAAGTACCAAAGTGGTTGCGGGAACGGAACGAGACGCTTTGGTTACCGGCGAACGCTTCCAAAGGCGACCCTCTCGAGTTTCCGGCTGTTTCCGTCATTGAAGTAGCCTTTCGTCGCCCTACCCCCCTATAAGTAAGTTGAAGTCACTATCAGCCCTACTGAAGTACCAAAGGCCCTGAAAGGGTGACTAAGAAATTGGTTTGCGACTGAAGGAAGGAGGGCGGCGGCGTTCGTCCCTCAAAAGTCGACCAGCTTTCAATACTAGTTGTTACGTTACGCTGCCATTTTTCCAATCTAATTGAATAGCATGGCCTGGGGCCCACGGAGCGGTAACTCAAGTGGGAGAGCCGTGTTATGGGTGACCTTATTGCACGGTTCAGAGAGCACTTGTGTATGTGATGCAAGTGAACGTGTACGAAAAAGCTGTCATAAAGTTTCGTTGTTCGTTCCGTCGTCGACCCTATCTATGTTTCTACGATGGCCCAAGAACACGCTCATTCTTCAGCCGTAGAGAGACTTTTGAATTGCGAGGTACCATTACGAGCTCAATATATACGAGTGTCATTCCGTGAAATAACTCGAATTTCAAATCATTCACTTGCTTCAACTACTCATGCTATGGATGTGGGAGCATCAACTCCGTCCCTGTGGGCTTCTGAGGAGCGGGAGAAATTGTTGGAATTCTATGAAAGAGTCCCGGGAGCCAGGATGCATGCCAGTTTCATACGACCAGGTGGAGTGGCACAAGATCTGCCTCTTGGCTCATGTCGAGATATTGATTCCTCCACACAACAATTTGCTTCTCGTATCGACGAATCAGAAGAGATGTCAACCGGCAACCGTATCTGGAAACAACGATTAGTGGATATTGGTACTGTCACTGCACAGCAAGCAAAGGATTGGGGATTCAGTGGTGTAATGTTAAGAGGTCGTGCGACATGAAGACATTGATAGCAATATGGGGGAAGTTCCCATCAGGCAACAACGGTTCCGCCTGACCCTACTCAAGCATGCATATTATGTCAGTGAAGACTTGGTGTGAAGCCTTGGAGACGACGTACCCGGGGCTAGGGTGAGCTGAGGGGGGACAGCGTAAGTGAGCGAATGTGTGTAAGCCCAGTCAAACATGACTGTTCTAGGCGGGGCGGGCCACCCACCTTCGAATGGTGTTGGTCCTACGGACCGTGAACGGATTCGCCTCTGGCCTCTGGGCACGTCGGAACCGCATGAGTTCACCGGGGTTGAGCACGGTCCGCCAAAATCGGCATAGGTTAGGTGCTATTGATGGAACATGGTAAGCCCATCTTTCTCCATATGGAAGTGCTGCGGGCACATAGAGATGTGGGTAGAGGAAGCCTCAAAAAAGCTAAGGCCGAGCTGTAGGTCACGTGACCTGCACCGATAAGGTGGCTGACTGGGCTTTCTCCTTGATCAAAGCGGATCAGCTTGCCCCATTGGTCGGTCGAATCGGGCGGGCCCCTGCCCCGGAACGTCGAATGAAATAGGTGGCCGGGTTCTCTTTCTACAACCCTTTTGATATGATAGGCCCGGCCCCCTCCCTTATGTTTAGTTTAGGAGCGGGATCTGCCCAAGAACGACCAGTCTTATGGTGGTACGGAAGGCACGGACTCCGCGAACGTCCCGCGCCCTCAGAGAAAGAAAGCCTCAACCAGAACCACATTCCTTTTGCGTGCGGATGTAGCTAAGTGTCTGACTCTATTGGTCATAGTTCCCTGCTGTTGCGGCCGGTGCTCGTTTGCGCGCGCGTGAACCAACCCAACAAACAAGGAAAGGATGCCTCTCGGGGCATCTGAGAATGATTCGAGCCGTATGAAGGGAAACTCCCACGTACAGTTTGTTTTGGGGGGGAAGGAGCCCGACAGGGTCCCCCCACTGACTTGGCCCGGGCCTAAGTGAAAGTGAAGTGGTGGGCCTACCCATCCCAACCGGGGGTATGCTGGGATTCGCGAAGAGCAGCACCTTACGATGTTCATGACCAATCGGATCCTGACGTAC
>JAMYWD010001737.1:12500-16019 GCA_028583415.1 Protea cynaroides
CTCAAGATATTGTGTCTGGAGAGATAGATAGATAGGACTACTAGTTGCTCGATCAGGACCCTAGCTTTATTGCGAGCAAAAAAAAAGACTTTTGTCACGCAAGAGGTCTGGTTCCGCGAACGCGGGGGAATGAAGACACAGCCGAGCCAAGGATGTGACTCTCAACATCGAGACCGTGTTGGCTGGTGCCGAGGAAGACGGGAATTGACTCGCTTTCCCGCTTGGAAAAAAAAAGACGTGAAAGAGAAGTAGTGGAGGGGGTGTCTCATGAAATCCTGTCCTCCCCTTCTGCTGGTGAATGATCTAAATTTACTGCAACAACTCGAAAAGGAAGGGATGTTCGCTCTGGAATTGCTCTACTGAAATAGAATAGGCTCTGGCTTTCAAACTTGAATGAACTCTGCTCCTACTCCCATCTATTTCTATTATGCCTACGCATGGACTCCTATGACGCTACCTACCTCGTTGGTCTACCTTCGCGCACTCTATGTTCCTATACCTCCTACGCGCTTTCGATCTTCTTTCTACATTTGATCGAGCTCGTTCCTCAGATCCAGATACAGATCTGAAACCTTCGAAGAGATTGAAGTTTATCCCGTTTAAGAAGCAAGAGCAAAGCTAAGACCAGTACAAAGCCAAGCACAAACAGCGTCAGCATAGCCTGCATTAGAGAAAGCGAAGGTAGGGGTAGCGGCAAGGGCGAGGGCGTCTGGTACCAGTGTTGCGCTTTCGTTATCAAGATGGTAAACCCGACACATCAATTGTACCCTACAGGTCGTACCTATAACGGACCGAACACTGCCGTTACGTAGTGATACGGCCCTGATGGTGGGGGGTGCTTCGATCGTTCCACTGGCGTCGCGAATCAAATTCAATGAATTTTCTAGAAAAAAGAGAAGAAGGAAAGAAAAGAAAAAAGGAAAGAGAGAAAGGAAAAAAAACATGAGAGAGGGAGAGGAGAATTTTCTAGAAAGAGGAGAAGAAGGAAAGAAGAGGAAAAGAAAAGAGAAAAAGAAAAAATGTGAGAGAGGGAGAGGAGATTTTTCTAGAAAGAAGAGAGAGAGGCTGAGAGAGGAGAGGATTTTCTAGAGAAGAAGAGAGAGAGGCCGAGAGAGGGAGAAGATTTTCTAGAGGAGAGAGGGAGAAACCATGGGAGAGAAAGAGAGAAAAGGAGAGAGAGCCATGAGAAGAAGAAGAAAAGGAAAAGAAGAAGAAGAAGAAGAGAAAGAAGAAAGCAAAGATTTAGAAAAATAAGGAGCAGAGAAGAGGAAGGGGAGGATTCACCTTCAGAAATCATGATACGATCTCCAAAAAAATTCTACATCAATGGTTTCGCTCCATTTGAGCACAATGTTGGTACCCTAAAACAAATTTAGTTGTCTTTTAGAAGGGTTGAATGTTGATTTTGTTTGAAGAAACTTATTTTTATTAAATCTCGATCAGGAATGCCCTATTGCATGCATGTTGATGTTAGGATGCTCATGTCTAATATTTTTTATGTATGATAATTTGTTTAAATTGTTCAATGATGAAGATTTAAGTGCTATATGTTGATTTTTGATGTTTTTGATAAATTCTACAAAGTAGATTTCTGATCTGAAATTTTTAGATTTAGAATCCAAATTTGGGACGTGCATCTCATGTGGTTTTGTTTAGATTTTGAAGCCTAAATTTTTATGGGACTCTCTGATATGTTAGAAGACTCCCCTAGAAATTTTGTTCCATTTGGAATTGGAAAAGTCTATCAAAAAAATTCTCCATTGGCATTGCTGCCTTACTCGGGTATAATGCAATCCCCTATCAGAAAGTCTCTAGAAAAGGGTCTTATGACCATAATCAGGAAAACAACTTCATACAAATTTTTTAGATAAAGAAGTCTTCTAGAAAATGGCACTAGTTTTGTATTTTTCCAAATTTTCATTAAATTGATTTTGATTTTTGAAGTGCAATCTGTTAGGATATACTGATTGGCATGACTGAAAAGTATCTTTTTCACAATAAGAATGTTCTGTTTGCTTTTGTTTTTCTTGATAAAATTTTAGATCTGTCAATTATCTACATGGACATATGTTTGGACTTAATTTTCATTAAGTATGTGATTTTACACGGAATTTATGGTGCAACTCGTCAAAAATCTGGAACGGACTTGACCAGTGTACATATCCGGTCTTGTGGCATTCAGTTGGCCTGGTTTCGTCCCCTGTTGGGATTAGATGCCTTGAGACAAAAGTTAGCTTTCTGAATCTTCTTTCTAAGGGTATGTTTTGAGGTTAATTCTGATATATTTAGGTCTCCATGTGCCCATTATGGTACAAGGTGACAGAATCTGTCACCATGCATGTGCACTGAATTGTGCAATATTTTTTACCCATATGTGTTCTCTGTAGGGATTCGACCCTTTCAGATGAAATGTAGCATGTCAAGTCATCTTTCTGTGAAAAACAATAAGGCTTAATTTGAGTTGCAGAAGATCTACTTATGGTCATTTTGGTGTAATATGACAGAGTTTGAAATCAGTTCTTAGTTTGTGCAATACTTGAAACTTTGTGTCACAATTTTTATATTTTTGAGTCATTATGTATTTCAAATGTCTTCATAAAAGTTACAATATTTTCAAAGAACTTCTTGAGCATATGTTTTTGATAAATTTGAGCTTTCAGAAAGGTTCCATCGATGTCTCATTCACAGTAATATGCAATTGGTTGCTTGAGTGATTTGATGAATTCTTCCATGTTTGATTGCATACTTGCTACATTTAGAGTGCCCACATGCCATATTCAGATAAATGGCCACATTTAGAGTAATCACGTGCTTTATTTGGATTACTCACATATCATGTTTGCCATATCCATATCTTGCTATATTTGGTAGAAAGTAGATTTTTTTGTCATATTTAGCAATATCTTGATAATTATCATATTTAGACATGCCATGTTTAGATTTTTCATGCTTAGAATATAGCATAGTAAGTTTTACCATGTTTAAATAGATTTTTATGGTATCATATGCCATGTTAGGGAGATTTTCATAATCTTGCTATATATTTTGTTAGTTACCATAAACATCATACATGTCATGCTTAGATAGAATATTCCATTTATGGCAATAATTTCATTTTTTGCAACACCCTAGTTGAACTGCCATGTATGCACACTTCTAGAAGACAATCTAGGCATGGGGACGTGCATTTAGGCACCCACATTCTTGGAAAAGGTATAATGAAAAATAATAAAAATCTTAATAAAGAAAAAGAATGCTTTGCCAAACCTTACAAACTTAGAGCTTAGGATGAAAAGGGTAGCTCAGAACGATTTCTGCCCCTCAGCATATCATAAACCTAGAACAGGTTCTCAACCCTAAACCTAGAATAGGTTCTTAATCCTAAACCTAGAATAGGTTCTCAACCCTAAACCTAGAATAGGTTCTCAATCCTAAACCTATAATAGGTTATTTTAGCATTTTCAAACTACGCGGATTATGATTCCTAAGGCAAACCCTAGGATACGAAGGCTATTTGGG
>JAMYWD010001738.1:0-11109 GCA_028583415.1 Protea cynaroides
AGCATGAAGAACGAAGAAAAAGAATGATGAAGAAAGAGAAGAAGAGGAAGAAAGTAGTTGAAAGAAGAAGAAGAACGAAAAAGTAAGAAGAAGAAAAAAGTAGAAGAAGAAACGAAAAAGAAAGAAGATGAATTAGTAGAGATTTACCACAAAAAGAAAAGTTGTAGAAGGGCGCTGGGCAAACATCCTTCTTCTTCTTTATTTTTTCTTCCACTTCTTCTTTCATCATGTCCCTTTTTCTTTTTCTTCTTCATTCTTCTTCTTCCGTCTTCTTCTTCATTCTTGTTCTTTATTTTTCTTCTTCTTTCTCTTTCTCATTCATCTTCTTATTTTCTTCTTTTCTTTATTCTTCTTACTTTTTCCACCTTACTACGACACTATGGGTTACGATCATCTCATGTGTTAGCATCAAAAATTTATTCTTCTGACAATCTCATTGAAAGACCCAACTCCTTCTTAGGATTAAGCTACTCTCTAACACAATCACATTTGGATTCCCTCTGCATCTGAAGGTGCGGTTGAGATTGAGTGTTTGGTTTGCAACTCAGATTGTCAGAAGAATAAAATTTGGATGCCTAATTGCATATGATCATGAATCATGTTGTTAAGAAATGGTGCAAACTATGCCCGTGCTCTTTGATTGAAATAGAAAACGAAGAAGAATAATGTAGAAAGCAAAAAAGGAAGAATAAGGAGAAGAGGACAAATCATGAAGAATCTAGAAGAAGAAATAATGAAGAATGAAGAAAGAATGAAGAAAGAAGAAAGAAGGAAAATGAATAAAAAAGATAAGAAGCAAGAAGAACAAGCAAGAAAAAGAATGAAGAAATGAAGATGAAGAAGAAGATGAAGTTGAAAGAAGAAAAAAAGAAAGAAGAAGAATCAAGATGAAGAAAAAGAAGATAAAGATTGAAAAATGACGAAGAGCAAAGAATAAAAAGAAGAAGAATAAGTAGAAGAAGACGAATGAAGCAGAAGAAGAAGATTGAAAAAGAAGAAGACTTTTTCTTCTTCATTCTCTTCTTCCGTCTTCTTTTTCCTTCTTCTTCTTCATTCTTTTTCTTCATTCTTCTTCTCATTCATTTTCTTATTTTTCTTCTTCTTCATTCTTCTTCTATTTTCCACCTTTCTATGACACTATGGGTTACGATCATCTCATGTGTTAGCATCCAAGTAGTATTCTTCTGACAATCTCATTGGAAGACCCAACTCCATCTTAGGATTAAGCTACTCTCTAGCACAATCACATTTGGATTCCCTCTGCATCTAGAAGGTGCAGTTGAGATTGAGTATTTGGTTTGCAACTCAGATTGTCAGAAGGATAAAATTTGAATGCCTAATTGCATATGATCGTAAATCATGTTGTCAAAAAATGGTGCAAACTGTGCCCGTGCTCTTTGATTGAAAAAGAAAACAAAGAAGAATAATGTAGAAAGCGAAAAAGGAAGAATAAGGAGAAGAGGACAAATCATGAAGAATCTAGAAAAAGAAAGAAGAAGAATGAAGAAGAATGAGGAAGAGAAAGAAGGAAAATAATGATTAAAAAAGATGAAGCAGAAGAAAAGCAAGAAAAAGAAGAAGAATGAAGATGAAGAAGAAGAAGAAGAACGAAGAAGAAAAAGAAAGAAGAAGAATGAAGATACAGAAAAAGAAGATGAAGATTGAAAAATGGGGAAGAACAAAGAATAAAAAGAAGAAGAACAAGTAGAAGAAGACGAATGAAGCAGAAGAAGAAGAATGAAGAAGAAGAAGATGAAGAAGAATGAAGAAAACAACGAGAAAGAAGAAAGAAGAACATAGAAGAAGAATAAGAAAAATGATGAAGAATGAAGAAGAAGAATGTTGAAGAAGAATAAGGAACAGAGAAGAAGAATAAAGAATGAAGAAGAACAATAAAGAATTGAATGAGAAAGAAGAACATAAAAGAAGAAGAATGATGAAGAAGAATGTAGAAGATGCATGCGGAACAAAGAAAAAGAATGATGAAGAAAGTGAAGAAGATGAAGAAAGTAGTTGAAAGAAGAAGAATGAAAAAGAAAGAGGAAGAAAAAGTAGAAGAAGAACGAGAAAGAAAGAAGAAGAATCAGAAGAAATTTTCCACAAAAAAAAAAAAGATGTAGAAGGGCGCAGGAGCACTTCTGATGTGTGCTGGCGCACTTCCTCTTCTTCTTCTTTATTCTTCTTCCACTTCTTCTTTCATCATGTCCTTTTTACTTTTTCTTCTTCATTCTTCTTCCCCCTTCTTTTCCTTCTTCTTCTTCATTCATTCTTCTTCATTCTTCTTCTCATTCATCTTCTTATTTTTCTTCTTCTTCATTCTTCTTCTGTTTTCCACCTTTCTGTGACACTATGAGTTACGATCATCTCATGTGTTAGCATCCAAGTAGTATTCTTCTGACAATCTCATTGGAAGACCCAACTCCATCTTAGGATTAAGCTACTCTCTAGCACAATCACATTTGGATTCCCTCTGCATCTAGAAGGTGCAGTTGAGATTGAGTATTTGGTTTGCAACTCAGATTGTCAGAAGGATAAAATTTGAATGGCTAATTACAGATGATTGTGAACCATGTTGTCATAAAATGGTGCAAACTGTGCCCATGCTCTTTGAATGAAATAGAAACCGAAGAAGAATAATGTAGAAGGTGGAAAAAGAAGAATAAGAAGAAGAGGACGAAACAAGAAGAATGAAGAAGAAGAAAGAAGAAGAATGAAGAAAAAAGAGGAAGAGAAGGAAGAAAAATAATGAAGAAAAATGATGTAGAAGAAGAAAAGGAAGAAAAAGAAGAAGAATGAAGAAGAAGAAGAGGAGAACGAAGATGAAAAAGAAAGAAGAAGAATGAAGATGAAGAAAAAGAAGATGAAGATTGAAAAATGGCGAAGAAAAAAGATGAAAAAGAAGAAGAATAAGTGGAAGAAGACGAATAAAGCAGAAGAAGACGAATGAAGAAGAAGAAGACGAAGAAGAATGAAGAAAGCAGCGAGAAAGAAGAAGGAAAAACATAGAAGAAGAAGAAGAATGAAGAAGAAGAATGTAGAAGAAGATTGAGGAACAGAGTAGAAGAATGAAGAATGAAGAAGAAGAATGAAAAAAAGAATGATAAAGAAGAACATAGAAGCAGAAGAATGAAGAAGAAGAATGTAGAAGAAGCATGAAGAACAAAGAAAAAGAATGATGAAGAAAAAGATGAAGATGAAGAAAGTATTTGAAAGAAGAAGAATGAAAAAGAAAGAAGAAGAAAAAGTAGAAGAATAACGAAAAAGAAAGAAGAAGAATCAGAAGATATTTAAAAAAAAAAAAAAAGATGTAGAGGGGCGCTAGCGCACTTCTGAAGGGCGCTGGCACAGTTCTAAACTGCGCTGGCGCACTTCTTATTCTTCTTCTTTATTTTTCTTCCACTTCTTCTTTCATCATGTCCTTTTTTCTTTTTCTTCTTCAATCTTCTTCTTCTTTCTCTTTTTTCTTCTGTCTTCTTTTTTCTTCTTCTTCTTCATTCTTCTTCTTCTTTCTTCTTCTCAATCATCTTCTTATTTTTCTTCTTTTTCATTCTTCTTCTGTTTTCCACCTTTCTGTGACACTATGGGTTACGACCATCTCATGTGTTAGCATCCAAGTTTTATTCTTCTGACAATTTGATTTGAAGACCCAACTCCTTCTTCGGATTCCCTCTGTATCTAGAAGGTGCGGTTGAGATTGAGTGTTGGGTTTGCAACTCAGATTGTCAGAAGAATAAAATTTGGATGCCTAATTGCAGATGATCGTGAACAATGTTGTCATAAAATGGGGCAAACTATGCCCGTGCTCTTCGAATGAAAAAGAAAACTAAGAAGAATAATGTGGAACGAGGAAAAAGAAGAATAAGAAGAAGAGGACGAAACATGAAGAATAAAGAAGAAGAAAGAGGAAGAATGAAGAAGAAAGAGGAAGAGAAAGAAGAAAAATAAGGAAGAAGAAAGATGAAGCATAAGAAAAGGAAGAAAAAGAAGAATAACGAAGAAGAAGAAGAAGAAGAATGAAGATGAAGAAACGGAAGATGAAGAAGAAGAATATGAAGAATGAGGAAAACAACGTGAAAGAAGAAAGAATATCATAGAAGTAGAGGAAGAAGAATGAAGAAGAAGAATGTAAAAGAAGAATGAGGAACAGAGAAGAAGAATGAAAAATGAAGTAGAAGAATGAACAAAAGAATGAGAAAGAAGAACCTAAAAGAAGAAGAAAGAAGAAGAAGAATGTAAAAGAAGCATGAAGAACAAAGAAAAAGAATGATATAGAAAAAGAAGAAGATGAAGAAAGTAGTTGAAAGAAGAAGAATGAAAAAAGAAATAAGAAGAAAAAGTAGAAGAAAAACGAAAAAGAAAGAAGAAGAATCAGAAGAAATTTACAAAAAAAAAAAAGATGTAGAAGGGCGCTGGCACACTTCTAAAGTGCGCTCACATCCTCTTCTTCTTCTTTATTCTTCTTCCACTTCTTCTTTCATCATGTCCTTTTTTCTTTTTCTTTTCATTTTCTTCTTCCGTCTTCTTTTTCCTTCTTTTTCTTCATTCTTCTTCTTCATTCTTCTTCTTTCTTCTTCTCATTCATCTTCTTATTTTTCTTCTTCTTCATTCTTCTTCTATTTTCTACCTTTCTGTGACACTATGGGTTACGATCAACTCATGTGTTAGCGTCCATGTTTTATTCTTCTGACAATCTGATTTGAAGACCCAACTCCTTCTTAGGATTAAGCTACTCTCTAGCACAATCGCATTTGGATTCCCTCTGCATTTGGAAGGTGCGGTTGAGATTGAGTGTTGGGTTTGCAACTCAGATTGTCAGAAGAATAAAAGTTGGAAGCCTGATTGCAGATGATCGTGAACTATATTGTCATAAAATGGTGCAAACTGTGCCCGTGCTCTTTGAATGAAAATGAAAACATAGAAGAATAATGTAGAAGGAGGAAAAAGAAGAATAAGAAGAAGAGGACGAAACATGAAGAATGAAGAAGAAGAAAGAAGAGGAAAGAAGAAGAAGGTGGAAGAGAAAGAAGAAAAATAATGAAGAAAAAAGATGAAGCAGAAGAAAAGGAAGAAAAAAAAAAGAAGAACAAAGAAGAAGAAGAAGAAGAAGAACAAAGAAGAAAAAGAAAGAAGAAGAATGAAGAAGAAGAAATAGAAGATGAAGATTGAAAAATGTAGAAGAGAAAAGAAGAAAAAGAAGAAGAATAAGTATAAGAAGCCGAATGAAGCAGAAGAAGATGAATGAAGAAGAAGAAGATGAAGGGGAAAAAAGAAAACAACGAGAAAGAAGAAAGAAGAGAGAAGAACATAGAAGAAGAAGAAGAAGAAGAAGAAGAAGAAGAAGAAGAAGAAGAAGAATGAAGAAGAAGAAGAATGAAGTAGAAGAATGTAGAAGAAGAATGAGGAACAGAGAAGAAGAATGAAGAATGAAGAAGAAGATCGAAGAAAAGAATGAGAAGGAAGAACATAGAAGAAGAAGAATGAAGAAGAAGAATGTAGAAGAAGCATCAAGAACAAAGAAAAAGAATGATAAAGAAAAAGAAGAAGATGAAGAAAGTAGTTGAAAGAAGAAGAATGAAAAAGAAAGAAGAACATTGAAGAAGAAGAATGAAGAAGATGAATAATGAAGAAAAGAACGAGAAAGAAGAACATAGAAGAAGAAGAATGAAGAAGAAAAATGTAGAAGAAGCATGAAGAACAAAGAAAAAGAACGATAAAAAAAAAAGAAGATGAAGAAAGTAGTTGAAAGAAGAAGAAAAAGAAAGAAAAAGAATCAAGATGAAGAAAAAGATGATGAAGATTGAAAAATTGCAAAGAAAAAGAAGAAAAAGAAGAAGAATAAGTAGAAGAAGACGAATGAAGCAGAAGAAGAAGAATAAAGAAAACAACGAGAAAGAAGAAAGAAGAACATAGAAGAAGAAGAAGAAGAATGAAGAAGAAGAATGTAGAAGAAGAATGAGGAACATAGAAGAGGAATAAAGAATGAAGAAGAAGAATGAAGAAAAGAATGAGAAAGAAGAACATAGAAGAAGAAGAATGAAGAAGACGAATGTAGAAGAAGCATGAAGAACGAAGAAAAAGAATGATGAAGAAAGAGAAGAAGAGGAAGAAAGTAGTTGAAAGAAGAAGAACGAAAAAAAAAGAAGAAGAAAAAGTAGAAGAAGAACGAAAAAGAAAGAAGATGAATTAGTAGAGATTTACCACAAAAAAAAAAGTGTTAGAAGGGCGCTGGCGCACTTCCTCTTCTTCTTCTTTCATCATGTCTCTTTTTCTCAATCATCTTCTTATTTTTCTTCTTCTTCATTCTTCTTCTGTTTTCCACCTTACTACGACACTAAGGGTTACGATCATCTCATGTGTTAGCATCACAGTTTTATTCTTCTGACAATCTCATTGGAAGACCCAACTCCTTCTTATGATTAAGCTACTCTCTAACACAATAGCATTTGGATTCCCTCTGCATCTAGAAGGTGCGGTTGAGATTGAGTGTTTGGTTTGCAACTCAGATTGTCAGAAGAATAAAATTTGGATGCCTAATTGCATATGATCGTGAACCAAGTTGTCAAAAAATGGTCCAAACTGTGCCCGTGCTCTTTGATTGAAAAAGAAAACGAAGAAGAATAATGTAGAAGGAGGAAAAGGAAGAATAAGAAGAAGGGGACGAATCATGAAGAATCAAGAAAAAGGAAGAAGAAGAATGAAGAAGAAAGAGGAAGAGAAAGAAGGAAAATAATGATTAAAAATGATGAAGCAGAAGAAAAGCAAGAAAAAGAAGAAGAATGAAGATGAAGAAGAAGAACGAAGAAGAAAAAGAAAAAGAGAGAAGAAGAATGAAGATACAGAAAAAGAAGATGAAGATTGAAAAATGGGGAAGAACAAAGAATAAAAAGAAGAAGAACAAGTAGAAGAAGACGAATGAAGAAGAAGAAGATGAAGAAGAATGAAGAAAACAACGAGAAAGAAGAAAGAAGAACATAGAAGAAGAAGAAGAAGAATGATGAAGAATGAAGAAGAAGAATGTAGAAGAAGAATGAGGAACAAAGATGAAGAATAAAGAATGAAGAAGAAGAATGAAGAAAAGAATGAGAAAGAAGAACATAGAAGAAGAAGAATGAAGAAGAAGAATGTTGAAGATGCATGCAGAACAAAGAAAAAGAATGATGAAGAAAGTGAAGAAGATGAAGAAAGTAGTTGAAAGAAGAAGAATGAAAAAGAAAGAGGAAGAAAAAGTAGAAGAAGAACGAGAAAGAAAGAAGAAGAATCAGAAGAAATTTTCAAAAAAAAAAAATGTGGAAGAGGGCGCAGGAGCGCACGATCTAAAGTGCGCGGGCACTTCCCTCTTCTTCTTCTTTATTCTTCTTCCACTTCTTCTTTCATCATGTCCTTTTTATTTTTTTCTTTCATTCATTCTTCTTCATTCTTTTTCTTTTTTTTCTTTCTTCTTCTTCATTCTTCTTCTTCTTTCTTCTTCTCATTCATCTTCTTATTTTTCTTCTTCTTCATTCTTCTTCTGTTTTCCACCTTTCTGTGACCCTATGAGTTACGATCATCTCATGTGTTAGCATCCAAGTAGTATTCTTCTGACAATCTCATTGGAAGACCCAACTCCATCTTAGGTTAAGCTACTCTCAAGCACCTCATTCGGATTCCCTCTGTATCTAGAAGGTGCGGTTGAGATTGAGTATTGGGTTTGCAACTCAGATTGTCAGAAGAATAAAATTTGGATGCCTAATTGCAGATGATCGTGAACAATGTTGTCATAAGATGGTGCAAACTGTGCCCGTGCTCTTCGAATGAAAAAGAAAACTAAGAAGAATAATATGGAACGTGGAAAAAGAAGAATAAGAAGAAGTGGACGAAACATGAAGAATGAAGAAGAAGAAAGAGGAAGAATGAAGAAGAAAGAGGAAGAGAAAGAAGAAAAATAAGGAAGAAAAAAGATGAAGCAGAAGAAAAGGAAGAAAAAGAAGAATAACGAAGAAGCAGAAAGAAGAAGAATGAAGAGGAAGAAAAGGAAGATGAAAAAGAAGAAGATGAAAAATGAATAAAACAACGTGAAAGAAGAAAGAAGAAAGAATAATGAAAAGAAGTAGAGGAAGAATGAAGAATGAAAGAAGAAGGAAATGAAGAAGAAGAAGAATGTAGAAGAAGAATGTAGAAGAAGAATGAAGAATGAAGTAGAAGAATGAACAAAAGAATGAGAAAGAAGAACATAAAAGAAGAAGAACGAAGAAGAAGAATGTAGAAGATGCATGAAGAACAAAGAAAAAGAATGATGAAGAAAAAGAAGAAGATGAAGAAAGTAGTTGAAAGAAGAAGAATGAAAATGAAATAAGAAGAAAAAGTAGAAGAAGAACGAAAAAGAAAGAAGAAGAATCAGAAGAAATTTACAAAAAAAAAAAGATGTAGAAGGGCGCTGGTACACTTCTAAAGTGTGCTGGCACACATCCTCTTCTTCTTCTTTATTCTGCTTCTACTTCTTCTTTCATCATGTCCTTTTTTCTTTTTCTTCTTCATTCTTCTTCTTCCGTCTTCTTTTTCCTTCTTCTTCTTCATTCTTCTTCTTCATTCTTCTTCTTTCTTCTTCTCATTCATCTTCTTATTTTTCTTCTTCTTCATTCTTCTTCTATTTTCTACCTTTTTGTGACACTATGGGTTACGATCAACTCATGTGTTAGCGTCCAAGTTTTATTCTTCTGACAATCTGATTTGAAGACCCAACTCCTTCTTAGGATTAAGCTACTCTCTAGCACAATCGCATTTGGATTCCCTCTGCATTTAGAAGGTGCTGTTGAGATTGAGTGTTGGGTTTGCAACTCAGATTGTCAGAAGAATAAAAGTTGGAAGCCTAATTGCAGATGATCGTGAACCATATTGTCATAAAATGGTGCAAACTGTCTTTGAATGAAAAAGAAAACATAGAAGAATAATGTAGAAGGAGGAAAAAGAAGAATAAGAAGAAGGGGACGAAACTTGAAGAATGAAGAAGAAGAAAGAAGAAGAATGAAGAAGAAGGTGGAAAAGAAAGAAGAAAAATAATGAAGAAAAAAGATGAAGCAGAAGAAAAGGAAGAAAAATAAGAAGAAAGAAGAAGAAGAAGAAGAAGAACGAAGAAGAAAAAGAAAGAAGAAGAATGAAGAAGAAGAAAAAGAAGATGAAGATTGAAAAATGTAGAAGAGAAAAGAAGAAAAACAAGAAGAATAAGTAGAAGAAGCCGAATGAAGCAGAAGAAGATGAATGAAGAAGAAGAAGATGAAGGGGAAAGAAGAAAACAACGAGAAAGAAGATAGAAGAGAGAACATAGAAGAAGAAGAAGAAGAAGAAGAAGAAGAATGAAGAAGAAGAAGAATGAAGTAGAAGAATGTAGAAGAAGAATGAGGAACAGAGAAGAAGAATGAAGAATGAAGAAGAAGATTGAAGAAAAGAATGAGAAGGAAGAACATAGGAGAAGAAGAATGAAGAAGAAGAATGTAGAAGAAGCATCAAGAACAAAGAAAAAGAATGATAAAGAAAAAGAAGAAGATGAAGAAAGTAGTTGAAAGAAGAAGAATGAAAAAGAAAGAAGAACATTGAAGAAGAAGAATGAAGAAGAAGAATAATGAAGAAAAGAACAAGAAAGAAGAACATAAAAGAAGAAGAATGAAGAAGAAAAATGTAGAAGAAGCATGAAGAACAAAGAAAAAGAATGATAAAAAAAAAGAAGAAGATGAAGAAAGTAGTTGAAAGAAGAAGAATGAAAAAGAAAGAAGAACAAAAAGTAGAAGAAGAACGAAAAAGAATGAAGAAGAATCAGAAGAAATTTACCACAAAAGAAAAACAAAAAAAAAAGATGAAAAAGGGCGCTGGCGCACTTCCGAAGTGCACTGGCGCCACTTCCGAAGGGCGCTGGCGCACTTCCGAAGGGCGCTGGCGCACTTCTGAAATGCGTTGGCGCACTTCCTCTTCTTCTTCTTTATTCTTCTTCCACTTCTTCTTTCATCATGTCCTTTTTTCTTTTTCTTCTTCATTCCTCTTCTGCCATCTTCTTTTTCCTTCTTCTTCTTCATTCTTCTTCTTTCATCTTCTCAATCATCTTCTTATTTTTCTTCTTCTTTATTCTTCTTCTATTTTCTACCTTTCTGTGACACTATGGGTTACGATCATCTCATGTGTTAGCGTCTAAGTTTTATTCTTCTAAAAATCTGATTTGAAGCCCGAACTCCTTCTTAGGATTAAGCTACTCTCTAGCACAATCGCATTTGGATTCCCTCTGCATTTAGAAGGTGCGGTTGATATTTAGTGTTCGGTTTGCAACTCAGATTGTCAGAAGAATAAAAGTTAGAAGCCTAATTGCAGATGATCGTGAACCATATTTTCATAAAATGGTTCAAACTGTGCTCGTGCTCTTTGAATGAAAAAGAAAACATAGAAGAATAATGTAGAAGGAGGAAAAAGAAGAATAAGAAGAAGAGGACGAAACATGAAGAATGAAGAAGAAGAAAGAAGAAGAATGAAGAAGAAAGTGGAAGAGAATGAAGAAAAATAATGAAGAAAAAAGATGAACAAGATGAAAAGGAAGAAAAAGAAAAAGAATGAAGAAGAAGAAGAAGAAGAAGAACGAAGAAGAAAAAGAAAGAAGAAGAATGAAGAAGAAGAAAAAGAAGATGAAGATTGAAAAATGTAGAAGAAAAAAGAAGAAAAAGAAGAAGAATAAGTAGAAGAAGACGAATGAAGCCGAAGAATATGAATGAAGAAGAAGAAGATGAAGAGGAATGATGAAAACAACTAGAATGAAGAAAGAAGAAAGAAGATCATAGAAGAAGAAGAAGAAGAAGAATGAAGAAGAAGAAGAATGAAGAATAAAAATGTAGAAGAAGAATGAGGAACAGAGAAGAAGAATGAAGAATGAAGAAGAATAATGATCAAAATAATGAGAAAGAAGAACATAGAAGAAGATGAATGAAGAAGAAGAATGTAGAAGAAGCATGAAGACCAATGAAAAAGAATGATCAAGAAAAAGAAGTAGAAGAAGAATGTAGTTGAAAGAAGAAGAATGAAAAAGAATGAAGAAGAAAAAGTAGAAGAAGAACGATAAAGAATGAAGAAGAATCAGAAGAAATTTACCACAAAAAA
>JAMYWD010001739.1:0-25000 GCA_028583415.1 Protea cynaroides
AAAAAAAAAAAAAAAAAGATGTATAAGGGCACTGGCGCACTTCCTCTTCTTCTTCTTTATTCTTCTTCCACTTCTTCTTTCATCATGTCCTTTTTTCTTTTTCTTCTTCATTCTTCTTCTTCCGTCTTCTTTTTCATTCTTCTTCTTCATTCTTCTTCTTCATTCTTCTTCTTTCTTCTTCTCATTCAACTTCTTATTTTTCTTCTTCCTCATTCTTCTTCTATTTTCTACCTTTCTGTGACACTATGGGTTACGATCATCTCATGTGTTAGCGTCCAAGTTTTATTCTTCTGACAATCTGATTTGAAGACCTAACTCCTTCTTAGGATTAAGCTACTCTCTAGCACAAGGATTCCCTCTGCATTTAGAAGGTGCGGTTTGGATTGAGTGTTGGGTTTGCAACTCAGATTGTCAGAAGAATAAAAGTTGGAAGCCTAATTGCTGATGATCGTGAACCATATTGTCATAAAATGGTGCAAACTGTGCCCGTGCTCTTTGAATGAAAAAGAAAACAAAGGAGAATAATGTAGAAGGAGGAAAAAGAAGAATAAGAAGAAGAGGACGAAACATGAAGAATGAAGAAGAAGAAAGAAGAAGAAAGAAGAAGAAAGAAAGAAGAGGAAAGAAGAAAAATAATGAAGAAAAAGGATGAAGCAGAAGAAAAGGAAGAAAAAGAAGAAGAATGAAGAAGAAGAAGAAGAAGAAGAACGAAGAACGAAGAAGAAAAAGAAAGAAGGAGAATGAAGAAGAAGAAAAAGAAGATGAATATTGAAAAATATAGAAGAAAAAGAGGAAAAACAAGAAGAATAAGTAGAAGAAGACGAGTGAAGCAGAAGAAGATGAATGAAGAAGAAGAAGATGAAGGGGAATGAAGAAAACAATAAGAACGAAGAAAGAAGAAAGAAGATTATAGAAGAAGAAGAAGAATGAAGAAGAAGAATGTAGAAGAAGAATGAGGAACAGAGAAGAAGAATGAAGAATGAAAAAGAATAATGAAAAAAACAATGAGAAAGAAGAACATAGAAGAAGAAGAATGAAGAAGAAGAATGTAGAAGAAGCATAAAGAACAAAGAAAAGGAATGATGAAGGAAAAGAAGAATATGAAGAAAGTAGTTGAAAGAAGATGAATGAAATAGAAAGAAAGGGAAAAAGTAGAAGAAGAACGAAAAAGAATGAAGAAGAATCAGAATAAATTTACCACAAAAAAAACACAAAAAAAAATATGTGGAAGGGCACTGGCGCACTTCCGAGGTGCGCTGGCGCACTTCTAAATGGCACTGGCGCACTTCCTCTTCTTATTCTATATTCTTCTTCCACTTCTTCTATCATCATGTCCTTTTTTTCTTTTTCTTCTTCATTCCTCTTCTTCCGTCTTCTTTTTCCTTCTTCTTCTTCATTCTTCTTCTTCATTCATCTTCTTTCTTCTTCTCATTCATCTTCTTATTTTTCTTCTACCTCATTCTTCTTCTATTATCTACCTTTCTGTGACACTATGGGTTACAAACTTCTCATGTGTTAGCGTCCAACTTTTATTCTTCTGACAATCTGTATTAAAGACCCAACTTCTTCTTAGGATTAAGCTACTCTCTAGCACAATCGCATTTGGATTCCCTCTGCATTTAAAAGTGCGGTTGGGATTGAGTGTTGGGTTTGTAACTCAGATTGTCAGAAGAATAAAAGTTGGAACCCTAATTGCAGATGATCGTGAACCATATTGTCATAAAATGGTGCAAACTTTGCCCGTGCTCTTTGAATAAAAAAGAAAACATAGAAGAATAATGTAGAAGGAGGAAAAAGACGAATAAGAAGAAGAGGACGAAACATGAAGAATGAAGAAGAAGAAAGAAGCAGAATAAAGAAAAAAGTGGAAGAAAAAGAAGAAAAATAATGAAGAAAAAAGATGAAGTAGAAGAAAAGGAAGAAAAAGAAGAAGAATGAAGAAGAAGAAGAAGAAAAACGAAGAAGAAAAAGAATTAAGAAGTATGAAGAAGAAGAAAAAGAAGATTAAGATTGAAAAATGTAGAAGAAAAAAGAGGAAAAAGAAGAAGAATAAGTAGAAGAAGACGAATGAAGCAGAAGAAGATGAATGAAGAAGAAGAAGACGAAGAGGAATGAAGAAAACAAAGAGAAAGAAGAACATTGAAGAAGAAGAAGAAGAAGAACGAAGAAAAAGGAGAATGAAGAAGAAGAATGAACAAGAAGAATGAGGAATAGAGAAGAAGAATGAAGAATGAAGAATGAAGAATGAAGAATGAAGAAGAATAATGAAGAAAAGAATGAGAAAAAAGAACATAGAAGAAGAAGAATGAAGAATAAGAATGTAGAAGAAGCATGAAGAACAAAGAAAAAGAATGATGAAGAAAAAGAAGAAGATGAAGAAAGTAGTTGAAAGAAGAAGAATGAAATAGAAGGAAGAAGAAAAAGTAGAAGAAGAACGAAAAAGAATGAAGAAGAATCAGAAGAAATTAACCACAAAAAAAAAAAAAAAAAAAAAAAGATGTAGAAGGGCACTGGCGCACTTCCGATGTGCGCTGGAGCACTTCCGAAGGGCGCTGGCGCACTTCCTCTTCTTCTTCATTATTCTTCTTCCACTTCTTCTTTCATCATGTCCTTTTTTTCTTTTTCTTCTTCATTCTTCTTCTTCCGTCTTCTTTTTCCTTCTTCTTCTTCATTCTTCTTCTTCATTCTTCTTCTTTCTTCTTCTAATTCATCTTCTTATTTTTCTTCTTATTCATTCTTCTTCTATTTTCTACCTTTCTGTGACACTATGGGTTACGATCATCTCATGTGTTAGCATCCAATTTTATTCTTCTGACAATCTGATTTGAAGACCCAACTCCTTCTTAGGATTAAGCAACTCTCTAGCACAATCGCATCCGGATTCCCTCTGCATTTAGAAGGTGCGGTTGAGATTCAGTGTTGGGTTTGCAACTCAGATTGTCAGAAAAATAAAAGTTGGAAGCCTAATTGCCG
Organism: Protea cynaroides; assembly: GCA_028583415.1. NCBI lineage: Eukaryota > Viridiplantae > Streptophyta > Magnoliopsida > Proteales > Proteaceae > Protea > Protea cynaroides. The sequence goes on from JAMYWD010001739.1 coordinate 2,974, forward strand.
ATGGACGTGAACCATATTGTCATAAAATCGTGCAAACTGTGCCCGTGCTCTTTGAATGAAAAAGAAAACATAGAAGAATAATGTTGAAGGAGGAAAAAGAAGAATAAGAAGAAGAGGACGAAACATGAAGAATGAAGAAGAAGAAAGAAGAAGAATGAAGAAGATAGTGGAAGAGAAAGAAGAAAAATAATGAAGAAAAACGATGAAGCAGAAGAAAAGGAAGAAAAAGAAGAAGAATGAAGAAGAAGAAGAAGAAGAAGAACTAAGAAGAAAAAGAAAGAAGAAGAATGAAGATGAAGAAAAAGAATTCGAAGATTGAAAAATGACGATGAAAAAAGAAGAAAATGAAGAAGAATAAGTAGAAGAAGACGAATGAAGCAGAAGAAGACGAATGAAGAAGAAGATGATGAAGAAGAATGAAGAAAACAACGAGAAAGAAGAAAGAAGAACATAGAAGAAAAAGAAGAAGAATGATGAAGAAGAATGTAGAAGAAGAATGAGGAACAGAGAAGAAGAATGTAGAATGAAGAAGAATAATGAAGAAAAGAACGAGAAAGATGAACATAGAAGAAGAAGAATGAAGAAGAAGAATGTAGAAGAAGCATGAAGAACAAAGAAAAAGAATGATGAAGAAAAAGAAGGAGATGATGAAAGTAGTTGAAAGAGGAAGAATGAAAAAGAAAGAAGAAGAAAAAGTAGAATAAGAACGAAAAAGAATGAAAAAGAATCAGAAGAAATTTACCACAAAAAAAAACAAAAAAAAGGCGCACTTCTGAAGGGCGCTGGTGCACTTCTAAAGTGCGCTGGCGCACATCCTCTTCTTCTTCTTTATTCTTCTTCCACTTCTTCTTTCGTCATGTCCTTTTTTCTTTTTCTTCTTCATTCTTCTTCTTCCATCTTCTTTTTCCTTCTTCTTCTTCATTCTTCCGCTTCATTCTTCTTCTTTCTTCTTCTCATTTATCTTCTTATTTTTCTTCTTCTTCAATCTTGTTCTATTTTCTACCTTTTGTGACATTGTGGGTTACGATCATCTCATGTGTTAGCGTCCAAGTTTTATTCTTCTAACAATCTGATTTGAAGACCCAACTCCTTCTTAGGATTAAGCTACTCTCTAGCACAATCGCATTTGGATTCCCTCTGCATTTAGAAGGTGCGGTTGAGATTGAGTGTTGGGTTTGCAACTCAGATTGTCAGAAGAATAAAAGTTGGAAGCCTAATTGCAGATGTTCGTGAACCATATTGTCATAAAATGGTGCAAACTGTGCCCGTGCTCTTTGAATGAAAAAGAAAACATCGAAGAATAATGTAGAAGGAGGAAAAAGAAAAATGAGAAAAAGATGATGAAACATGAAGAATGAAGAAGAAGAAAGAAGAAGAATGAAGAAGAAAGTGGAAGAGAAAGAAGAGAAATAATGAAGAAAAAAGGCGAAGCAGAAGAAAAGGAAGAAGGAGAAGAAGAATGAAGAAGAACAATAAGAAGAACGTAGAAGAAAAAGAAAAAAGAAGAATGGAGATGAAGAAAAAGTAGATGAAGATTGAAAAATGGAAATGAAAAAAGAAGAAAAAGAAGAAGAATAAGTAGAAGAAGACGAATGAAGCAGAAGAAGACGAATGAAGAAGAAGATGATGAAGAAGAATGAAGAAAACAACGAGAAAGAAGAAAGAAGATCATAAAAGAAAAAGAAGAAGAATGAAGAAGAAGAATGTAGAAGAAGAATGAGGAACAGAGAAGAAGAATGAAGAAAGAAGAAGAATAATAAAGAAAAGAAGGAGAAAGAAGAACATAGAAGAAGAAGAATGTAGAAGAAGAATGTAGAAGAAGCATGAAGAACAAAGAAAAAGAATGATGAAGAAAAAGCAGAAGACGAAGAAAGTAGTTGAAAGAAGAAGAAAAAGTAAAAGAAGAACGAAAAAGAAAGAAGAAGAATGAGAAGAAATTTACCACAAAAAAAAAAAAGATGTAGAAGGGCGCTGACACACTTCTGAAGTGCGCTGGCGCACTTCTGATGGGCGCTGGCGCACTTCTCATGGGCGATGGCGCACTTCTCAAGTGCGATGGTGCACTTCCTTTTCTTCTTCTTTATTCTTCTTCCACTTCTTCTTTCATCATGTCCTTTTTTCTTTTTCTTCTTCATTCTTCTTGTTCTTCCATCTTCTTTTTTCTTCTTCTTCTTCGTTCTTCTTCTTCATTCTTCTTCTTTCTTCTTCTCATTCAACTTCTTATTTTTCTCCTTCATCATTCTTCTTCTATTTTCTACCTTTCTGTGACACTGTGGGTTACGATCATTTCATGTGTTAGCGTCCAAGTTTTATTCTTCTGACAATCAGATTTGAAGACCCAACTCCTTCTTACGATTAAAGCTACTCTCTAGCCCAATCCCATTTGGATTCCCTCTGCATTTAGAAGGTGCGGTTGATATTGAGTGTTGGGTTTGCAACTCAGATTGTCAGAAGAATAAAAGTTGGAAGCCTAATTGCAGATGATCGTGAACCATATTGTCATAAAATGGTGCAAACTGTGCCCGTGCTCTTTGAATGAAAAAGAAAACATAGAAGACTAATGTAGGAGGAGGAAAAAGAAGAAGAAGAAGAAGAGGACGAAAAATGAAAAATGAAGAAGAAGAAAGAAGAAGAATGAAGAAGAAAGTGGAAGAGAAAGAAGAAGAAAAAGAAAGAAGAAGAATGAAGATGAAGAAAAAGAAGATGAAGATTGAAAAATGGCGATGATAAAAGAAGAAAAAGAGAAAAGAATAAGTAGAAGAAGATGAATGAAGCAGAAGTAGACGAATGAAGAAGAAGACGAATGAAGAAGAAGATGATGAAGAAGAATGAAGAAACAACGAGAAAGAAGAAAGAAGAAGAAAGAAGAAAAAGAAGAAAAAGAAGAAGAATGAAGAAGAAGAATGTAGAAGAAGAATGAGGAACAGAGAAGAAGAATGTAGAATGATGAAGAATAATGAAGAAAAGAATGAGAAAGAAGAACATAGAAGAAGAAGAATGAAGAAGAACAATGTAGAAGAAGCATGAAGAACAAAGAAAAAGAATGATGAAGAAAAAGAAGAAGATGAAGAAAGTAGTTGAAAGAAGAAGAAAAAGTAGAAGAAGAACGAAAAAGAAAGAACAAGAATCAGAAGAAATTTACCACAAAAAAAAAAAGATGTAGAAGGGCGCTGGGGCACTTCTGAAGTGCGCTCGCGCACTTCTTAAGGGCGTTGGCGCACTTCTGAAGGGCGCTGGCGCACTTCTAATGTGCGATGGTGCACTTCCCCTTCTTCTCCTTTATTCTTCTTCCACTTCTTCTTTAATCATGTTCTTTTTTCTTTTTTCTTCTTCATTCTTCTTCTTATTTTTCTTCTTCTTCATTCTTCTTCTGTTTACCACCTTTCTGTGACACTATGGGTCATGATCATCTCGTGTGTTAGCATCCAAGTTTTATTCTTCTGACAATCCAATATCCTAGAGGTACACGCAGAGAGGGCACTCGCATGAAGCGTCATGCTCGTCCTCCCCTGCTTGCACTTGCAAGGCAGCAACACCTCCATATACTGGAGTGTCCATGTAATCCTCCATAGTGTAACCTGCATCAACATCTAAAAATAGTGTGTACATAAGGGTGAGCTCACAACTTAGCTCAGTAAGAAAATCAGACAATGCAACAAACAACATGCATGAGTATCATTCACATTATGGTCTGGTTTTAAGTTTGCAATGTGCTATAAAAAGGATTGGCGGCCACCGCACTTATATAGATGAGTGTGTGAAGCCACCCAATGGATCAAACACCACTGTCATCCCACATGCACCCACCAAGGAATAGAGATAGAGCTAAAGTGTGCGGATCAAACACTACCAACACTTCCCCTGATGCCCTGCCCATACCAACATGTAAGCCCCTATTGGTGAGGGCTTGCAAACTGGGCTCGCAACTAACCAATCCTATATGTCATCATAGTAGGCCCTTCCCAGCACAGCTCCCTATGGCATAGAGATAGAGCTAGAGTATAGTGGCCAAGCCGCAGACCACAGTGCCACTTCCTCCCCTTGATACCCTACCCGCACCAAGCATGTTAAGATAGAAACGATACAAAAAGGTGCTAGTATGAGGAATGATCCTAGACCCCAAGCCCTTCTCATTCCACACACCAACAAAAACAATCACATGCCTAACAATCATATCCTAGCATAGCGAGTATGCATGAATAATATAATAGCTGAAAATAAAGATGACATGCGACACAAACATCATTCCATAGAATCATAATTATTAACAACGTTTTACTGTTATTAAGTTATTAGGGTTGAGGTACGATTCCCTTACCTAACGCTTGTTTGATAACTTGCTCCGCGTCACAGAATCCAAACTCGCTATCACAAGGTCCTACATGATGTTAGGGTTGAATTAAAATAGTTTATCTTAGGGTTACATAGGTTAGAAAACCAATTGGGTCAAAACACTCCTCACAGTGCAGACCGATCGCAGGTACCGGTAGTAGGTACCGGTCGCGGCACTGTGGGGAAAGGTGCGACCGGTATGGTCGACTGGTTCCCACAGACCAGTCTCCGAGAGATACCGGTCGCAGTACTGGTCGAATATGGTGCGACTGGTATGGTCGATCGATATGCCTCCAGAAGACCATCAACGCGGTTCTCGCCTTCCGTCGGTCACCCCCTATTGATTCTAGGGTTTCTCCTATACGTTATAGGTCTGAGCAATGAGTTAGAGTTGTTTCATACTCCATTCAAGTCCTAGTTTCGATGATCCTTAGTCTAGAACTTGAATCTAGGGTTATCGACTGTATTAGGGTTTGACGGTAAATTTAGAGGTTTAGATCAATAGCTCGCCTTGCATGGTATTGATCCATTCATAACTAATATTCTATAGCGCTTAACTTAGAGGAAGGTTCAAGCACTTACCGTTGGTTCGCAAGTAAGGTGTTCTTCTTCCAACGGCAACGGTGGCTCCTCTCCCTCTTCCTTATGTGAGGACAATGGGAAATCGTATGATCCTCCTCCTCGGGATGAAATGAGTATCCGTAATCGATGAAGATCGATTGAATCTATTGGAGTCGCCAACTAGATTAAGGTCTAGGACCTCTAAAAAATGTAGCCTCACCCTAAGGTAAGACTTCTATTGACTCGTGACCCAATGTATCAGTTTTTTGGTTTGCAAGAGATCGGGTAAGTATTCAGGGTACGGTTATGGGAAGGTGTTAGGCATCCAAACCGCCCGATCAATATCGGCCTCCTAAACATTCCTTAAATTCTAATTTTGACTGTTCTTGGTCAACTGGATGACTAGGGTTCAATGGGGGATGTCCTAAACCAAGTTGCTAAGTTATTCTAACCTAGGGTTCAGCCAATCATGTTTAAAGCAAATAAACAAGCAAATGTAGTGTACAATATTATATAGTGAACTGAACCAAAGATGGTTCGGTCTTGGACTGAATTTGAGACGTGTAAGACATCTCAAACTACCTACGTATTCCAATCCTGGAAATCAAGTCCAAAAACGTAGTTCGAAATAGGTTTTTGTGATTAATGATTATGCAAGTGATTTATGCATGTGCTTCAATTAAATTCTTTATTCAAGTTGAAGTTTATGCTGAATGGATGGTTGGTGAGTGGCTTTGTACCGTATTTGGGATTCCCAAATTGCCTACGTATTCTAGGGTTTGCCCTAGAAATCAGGTACGACGTAGTTCGAAAGATTATGAGAGTCGGATTTGGAATGTGTACCAAAATCCTTCTAATTTTGTCAATAGGATCTAGGGATGAGACCTAAATTCCTACCATTTTTATTTGGGATGTTTACCAAATTCTTTCTATTTTTGTTAATAGGATCTAGGAATGAGACCTAAATTCCTACCATTTTTATTTGGGATGTGTACCAAATTATTTCTATTTTTGTCAATAGGATCTTGGGATGAGACCTAAATTCCTACCATTTTTATTTGGGATGTGTACCAAATTCTTTCTAATTTTGTCAATAGGATTTAGGGATGAGACCTAAATTCCTACCATTTTTATTTGGGATGTGTACCAAATTCTTTCTATTTTTGTCAATATGATTTAGGGATGAGACCTAAATTCCTACCATTTTTATTTGGGATGTGTACCAAATTCTTTCTATTTTTGTCAATAGGATTAAGGGATGAGACCAAAATTCCTACCATTTTTATTTGGGATGTGTACCAAATTTTTTCTATTTTTGTCAATAGGATCTAGGGATGAGACCTAAATTCCTACCATTTTTATTTGGGATGTGTACCAAATTCTTTCTAATTTTGTCAATAGGATCTAGGGATGAGACCTAAATTCCTACCATTTTTATTGTTTCCATTCTTAGGTTTTTAGGGTTTCCTATCCCTTTTCATTGTGATTTTCATTTTTTAGGGTTTCATACCCTAATTATTCACTTTATTCTAGAGTTTATTTTGCCCTAATTATTCTTTCCATTTTTAGGGTTTCACTACCCTAATTGTTCAATTCTTTCCATTTTAGGGTGTATCTTGCCCTAGTTGTTGTACAATGTAAACAATCTAACATAGCAATGTGAGCTTAAATATAGCAGTGTAAGCATCCAAATATAGCATGTTGGAAATATATTCAAATTTAGCAACAAATCAGTCAAAGATGGCAAGTGAGCATGTGAATCAATACAAACATTGTAAGTGTGCATCCAAACATGGCAGTAATCATCCAATATGGCATGTGAGCATGTGTAGTAGACAAATATGGCAATAAGCATGTGTAGCATTCCAAAACAACAAGAATCATGTAAGCACCCAAAGATAACATGTGAAAGCATTCCAAGTATGGCATGTGAGCAATGTGAGCATCAAATATGGCAATTATGTGGCATCATATGTATCAAAACAACTTGTATGCATGATATTTAGATTCCCTTAAATTAATCACAATGAAGATGATGAAGGTAATTCGGGAGCAGCTGTATAGATTGGTTATTGGAAAATCAGAAATGGAGATGGTAGATGTTGATGGTTGCAATCTGATTTAATGGGGTGTTGCGGGATGGAATTGGTACTGCAGATGATAGCAAGCTGCCTGGCCGTGGCTGGGTTTTGATTAATGATGCAGGCTAGACAAGAGTGAAGAGATGGGATTGTGAGTGTAACTGGACAGGTGTTTAGATGATTATGTGAGTGGAAGTTTGGGTTTGGTGCTTGGTGGGGCTAGAGCAGCAATGGGTATGACATGGTGGGGAATCACGGAGATGGAGTTGCGGTGATGATGATTTTTCCATGGCCAGGTAGCCGGGTGCATGAGGATTATAGGTTGCAAGCTTGGGTGGCTGGGAAGGCACGGGAGTGAGTCGGTTGGAGTAGATTAGGTGTTGCTGGGTTTATATGGGAATGGTGGATGGTCAGGTGGCTCGGTTTTTGGACAGGATGGCTGGGTAATTGAAGATATGAGCAGCAAGTGGAATGAACAACATATGCATAAAAAAAACTTAATAGAAAGACAGAAACAAACCAACTTACCTCCTTCTCTTTCTATGTTCTTCTCTAATTCTTCTTCTTTTCTGCTCTTCCCCGTTCATTCTTCTCTTTCCCGCAGCTCTCCATTTTTTTCTCCTTTTTTTCCCCAAAACCGTGAGCCTCTCCCCCTCTTCATGTTTTTTCCTCTTTTTTCTTTATTTCTCCCTCTTTTTTTTCTCTTCTTCCCTTCTTTTTCTCCCAAAACCGTGAGCCTCCCCCCTCTTCATGTTTTTTTTCTTTTTTTTCTTTATTTCTCCCTCTTTTTTCTCTCTTCTTCCCTTCTTTTTCTCCCAAAACCGTGAGCCTCCCCCCTCTTCACGTTTTTTTCACTTTTTTCTTTATTTCTCTTTCTTCTTTCCTTCTTTTTCCCCAAAACCTAGCCCCAAAAGCTTTTTATGTCATCTCTCTCTCCCCTCCTTTTTTCTTTTTTGAAATCTCCCCTAGAAACCCTAAATCCCCTTCTCTTGTACGTCCCCTCTCTCTCCCTTTTTTTTCACTTTTTGGAATCTCTTCTAGAAACCCTAAATCCCCTTCCCTTTTCACCTCTACTCTCCTCCTAAATCTTCTCGGATTCTTCCCATCTTTCTTTCCTTTTTTTTCTCTCCATCTCTCTCTCAATCTCACGTCTCTTCTCCCCATATTTCTTTCCTTTTTTTTTCTTCTCTCTCCCTCATGTCGGATTTCCCATCTTTCTTTCCTTTTTTTTTCTCTCAATCTCAAGTCTCTTCTCCCCTTCTCTTTCTTTCCTTTTTTTTCTCCAAAAAATCTTTTGGATTATCTCAAAACCACTCTCTTTCACGTATCCTCTCTCCCTTCTTTCCTTCTTCTCTTTTGGATTATCTCAAAACCCTAAATCCCTCTCTCACGTCTCCTCTCTCTCATCTTTCCTTTTTCTTCTCAATCTCCTTTTAGATTTTATCATTTATATATAATAATATATATTATATACATATATACACATATATTTAATAACATATATATATATATAGTATACAATATATATAATATATATAAATACTATGCACATGGATGAACTGATTCAAAATGGGTTGAGACTGGCTTGGATTGACTGAGTTAAACTGATATGGGTTGAGTTAGGTTGGACCAGAACTGCCTTGAACTGAGTTGACTAGATTGATTGGAATTAATTGGATTTTCTCTCTCTATTATTTCATGGGCCATTTCCGCTGTCATCCCGCACAGAATTTTCTGATAATTTTTATTCTAAATTTTCTACGTTCACTTTGTAGAACATTAAAAATGAAGAATATTGGAACTTGAATCACCTCATTTGGAAATAAAATGGCCAACTTATGACTTTTTGAAGTTTAAGCAGGCCAATTATCGATAATTTGGCTGACCATTCTGCATGAGATCCTTCGGAGGCTTCTACCGGAAATATTTTACGTCCACTTTGTAGAGCACTAAAAATGGAATATAATGAGACTGAAATCACCTGATTTGGATATGGGATGATCAAAAATATGAATTTTTGAAGATTAAATGACCATTTCCATATGTAATTTTGCATGGGACCCTCCGGAGACTTCTACCCGAGATTTTCCACGTCCACTTTGTAGGACATCTCAAATGAAGAACAATGGCCTTCGAATCGTCTGAATCCGACGTAGAACGGAAAAGATATAAAGCTTTGAAGTTCTAACGATAACTTTGCATGCAAGCTTGCATGGGGCCCGCTGGTGACTTCTACCGGAAATCCTTTACGTCTACTTTGAAGAGGACTAAAAATAAGGAATAATGGTACTTAAACCATATGATTCAGATGTCGGATGATCATGATATGATGATTTGAGAATCAAACAATCCAACTTACGATAATTTGCATGAAAGCCCCTGGGATTAATTATGATAATTTCAGAAGCCTCCCTTGTACGTATCATCCGACTAAAATGATCATATCTTCTTCATTTGATGTCAGAATCGAGCAATTCTGGTCTCATTTTGAAGATAATTCCATGACCTAGGCATCCATGCAAAATTATAACCCGTGACCTTACCGTGGGATCCATTGAAAACTTCATCAAATTCAGAGTCAAAAATCCAAACTTTCAATCACCTTTCTTCCTTTTGTTGTCCACATACCAGCAGGACTTTGTTTAGCTGGGATGGCAAAAATGGGGTGCTTACAGATGCCCCTCTTCGGCCGAGATTGTGGGCAATTAAGGCCGAAGACAAAAGTAGCCCATTTTTGCATTATTCTGTACTTGATCCGAATTCTACCATTGCTCTCTTGAATTGATGCTGTAACTACTCTCCTTTTTTTTTTTTTTTACACTGTACAACAAACAATTGTAGATGTTAAGCTCCTTGAGTAGCGACCTTATCAGGTCTGTGACTTTGGCTCAAGACCGCTCATGATGTAACTGTAACTGTCAAGCTTCTTGAGTAGCGACCTCATCAGGTCTGTGACTTTGGCTCAAGACCGCTCATGATGTAACTATAACTATCAAGCTTCTTGTGTAGCGACCTCATCAGGTCTGTAATTTTGGCTCAAGACCGCTCATGATGTAACCGTAACTATCAGGCTTCTTGAGTAGCGACCTCATCAGGTCTATAACTTTGGCTCAAGACCGCTCATGATATAACTGTAACTGTGCTTTGTGCTCTGGATTTGTAACCTCTGAATGTATAGCCTCTGGATGTGTAGCCTTTGGATGTATAGCCTCTGGATGTGTAGCCTTTGGATGTGTAGCCTCTGGATGTGTAGCCTTTGGATGTATAGCCTTTGGATGTATAGCCTCTGGATGTGTAACCTTTGGATGTATAGCCTTTGGATGTGTAGCCTCTGGATGTGTAGCCTTTGGATGTATAGCCTTTGGATGTATAGCCTCTGGACCGAATTTGGGGTGTCCCAAATTACCTACGTATCCTTTGGGATTTTCGTCCCTCCAGAATCAGGTTCCGCGTAGTTCGGGCCGGTTGTTGTGTGTGTGTGTGTGTGTGTGTGTGTGTTTTTTTTTTCATTTGTCTTTTTCTTTTTCAATTCCTTTCTTCATCTTTCTTCATTCCCAAAATGGGTTGAACTTTCCATAAATATTGAGGAAGCCATAATGGGGCTTAGCATCTGCACTTTGTCCACTAACATTGCTCAGAATCCAAGAGGAACTAGAGATCATGATTTGATCAACTTTCCTTGATTTGACTTAATCTAGACTGAGAGAAACATGTTTCTTTTCTTTAAAAGGAAATTTTGATATGTTCTGCATTCTTGCCAAATTGATATGGATTTCACTTTGATCAAAGGGGAATCAGGTCTTTTTAATGAGGGGCAAATGATGATAATGACTCAAATTTGTATAAGTCATCTTTCTCTTACATGCAAATGAACTCAGCTAGAGTTTCAAACAGAGGGCTCAACTAAACTCATGATGTTTGGATAAATGGGTGATTTTGCCCCAGTGTCTAAGTTCAAGTCTGCACACATTGATAGGCAGACGACTTTTGAGTCATCACTAGAAATAACCTTAAGGAGATGCAACCCTACACTAATCTTTAGAAAAAAAACGTCAAAGAATGCTTTCTCCTCTCGGTATCATTCAGATAAAAAACAAATTTCAACAAGCTATGCTCAGATGCTGAATCAGTTATAACCATGTTTGGGCCCAAATCCTTTATGTCTATATACAAGTATGAGGATGAAGGTCCAGATGGACAGATAAGAAACTGTCCAATGGGTCTGCCATTGGGAGAGTGTTTGGTTGTTTATGTAGAATGGCTTGATCTCCACTAGGCGATGCCATTTTATTGGCTAGCAATAAAAGACTATGAAATTCTTGGACGCCGTCAAAAATGATGAACGACAGATAGATATTCCAGTCAGACTTATTGAACAATATTTATGCATAACAAGACGACATGTTCACAAGAAACGATACCATAAAATTTTGTGACATTTGAAATAAGGGCATGTAATGTCAACTCTGTGGAAGACCGTCAGATTGATGGACGGGAGAGAGAGTCTTCAGCCGAAAAGAAAAATCATCTGATGACAACAAAGTGATGAGACCACCCCCTGTATGGGCGGGATGTAGTGACCAATATAAAAAATCTAGCTCAATACACAACGTGAATCACAACAAATGATCAGCTCTCCAATCAGGTTCTAAGAAATGGTGTCTATATGTCATTATACGAGAACCAATTGTCTTATTGCTCTATAACTGAACTCGTCCATCGACAGGGCTCCAAAGGAGTTGCCCCATGTATATGCCTTGTAATCGAACTCACTCATCATTAGTGTTTCATAGTAGTTGCTCCATGTCTATGCACCATAGTTGAACTTCTCCACCATCATTGTTCCAATGTAGTATGCTAACCAACCTCATTATTTTGTATAGCTCTTTTTTTTTCTTTTTTTTTCTCTTTTTTTTCTTTTTTCTTTTTTTTTCTTTTTTTTTCTTTATTCCTTTTTTCTTTTCTCTCTCTTTTTTTTTTATTTTTTTTGAGCTCATCTTTGACTTTAAGGTTGATCCGTAGCATGTTTTATGTCTGTAGACTTCATGCACTTGTAGAAGACTTGATCACTTGGATTGATGTAAACTTGATAATGCCTTGTGTGTAGACCCATCCTTGTAAACTAAATGAACCACTTGTATGAGTCTGTAAATGTTCTCTACTTTCAAGGAATATCCCAAAAAAAATTCTTTCTATAAATCGACCAAATGGGATGACATTTTAATGTTCCAACTTGTATCTTTGAGAATTCTTGCATGACTTCAACGTAATCATCTTTAACTTTCACGTGTGTGTTGAGCTTTCATTTCTCTAAAGGCCGATGGAGTAGAAGTTCAAGTTGTGGCCCTTCATCTCAATCGTCATCAGAGTCAGAATTAGCAACGGACATGGAAGAAGAAGAAATATCAAAATGGGAAGGAATGGATTGGAAGTAGTAAAGCACTATTGTTGATGTCTCATATGAGATAATTATTGTTCATTTTTTTAGAGCATTTTGGACTGGATTTGTCTACAAACATATCGGACTCGAGCCCAAACATAGATGACCTATCAGATACCAATGGTAGCCAGTTTAGACAAGTAATTCATCGAGTTACCCCAATTGGATACGACATCATTGACGCCAACTTATGATTAGTTGTAGGACCAAATTTCCGTTCAGACTTTCGCTAGTAATGCTCATTACGCCTATCTATCGACATGTGTTTGACCCTTTCCAACTTGAGCTAAACCCATCTTGAGTCTATTACCATTTTGATTTATGCCCCAGTTTGGGTCTGACATTCACCTGGCCAATGCCTCAATTTGGTTTAAATGTATTCCAATCTTATGCCCCAGTTTGGATGTCATGAAACTCTGACCTATACCCCAGTTGGTCCATCGCCTTTTTGGTTTGCCCCACTTTGAATCCATTAACATTTTAATTATGCCCCAGTTTATGGTGCGTTGATATTTTTGTTGTGCCCCAATTTAGGGTACACTGACATTTTGGTTGTGCCCCAGTTTAGGGTGCACATGAAGTTTATTTTCAGGCTACCTCAATTTTGGGATACAATTGACCACATGGTCTTCCTTTTCATCTTGGATTTTGGGAGGTAGGTGGGACATTCTTGAAGGTTCGAGAGCTATTCCTTTGAGTCATGGTCACCTTGGGTGATGAAAGTAATTTGGGAGTCAGAAACCAACTCCTTCAGTCAAAGTGGCTCAATTGCTAAGGGTGAATGAAATGCTTTCCAATCTCAGTTTTTTCCATTTAAATTTGGCAGTTATGCTAGTATGGGAAAGAAACATGTAATCTCTCAGAATCTATGATTTAGCTTTCTAACCTCTTGGATTCCTTAACTCCGATCTTGGAATTTCAATTCCGCTCTGCAATATTTGGGCTCTCAATATACTGTCTTCCAACCATTCCAACATTTTGAGGTACAAAATTCCTCCTTATGGCCATGAACCGAGACATGAACCGGTGATGATGAGACATTCCTATGAGTGGATGCTTTGTCTACTCACTCAGGTGTTCTCTTAAGTCTAGACAATCCTATCCTCCCTAGTTCAACCTTTTTTTTTTCTTTTTTCTTTTTTCTTTTTTTGGTTTTTTTTATTTGTATAAACAATGAACGAAGGTTAAGACTCAGAAGTGATTGGACACGAGAAGAATACGCATACACATACAAGCTGACTCGACCAAACAATGTTAGCTCCTTCATGAAAACCGACCATTAGACATCATCTGTAACAATTTATTTGTATTTGAATAACCCCATGATTGGTCTTGGGGCCTCAAGATTCTGAATGGATCATTGTAGCACCAAGGTTCGACCATGTGGTTCATCAAATTTCAAGAAATTAAAACAGATATGTTTATTTGTAGTTTTCATGAAGGATGGCAAAAGCGGTTCATGATTGAAAAAACCGGTAAATTTCTACTTGATCATAGTATCTATGCCGTGACGAAGATTTTCCGATCGTTTTTGAGATTGATGTATCAATATTGAATGGTCAACACAAAGAGCTTTGTACGATGGAGGGCGTGTACAGACAGCCCATACTAATGTGTATGCGGGTATACGTAACCCTCACGCTCCCAACAAGTGAGAGACAAGAATACTCAAGTGTGGATCCAAACATATTGACAAGTCAAGGACAAAAACAGGCAGAACTTCGACGTCTCGGATGTAAATATTATGATCGAGTAGATTTTACCATGTTGGTTCAAAAATGGACTAAAAATAACATACATGTGGCTCAAACTAGGTTAGGACAGAAAAGGCCACCTTGACGAGGACGGGGTAACCTATCACCGAATGCTCGATGAATAATGGGCCCCCATTCCCTTTATATACTATGTTGCAAGTATCCAAGCGACGTGGAGTAGCATAACGCATTCCCAGGCGGACCCAAGAAATGCTCGTTAGAGGCTGCTCGCCGGTCGTGGTCTCACAAAGTACAGGCCAAGGCTGTGTGTTTCGCCTAGCGGGCTGCCCCACATGCATGGGACCCGGTTTGGCAAGTCGCACGAAAGTGTGACTGAACCCATTCCCCCCAAAACAATATGTACAAACAATAAATATAGTACCCAAGATCTAGCATCAAATGTCAAGCAAATCAATATAAGGAAAGTATCCTAGGAGTCTGAATATTATCCCCAGCGGAGTCGCCACTGTGAGGACAACGGGAAATCGTATGATCCTCCTCCTCGGGATGAAATGAGTATCCGTAATCGATGAAGATCGATTGAATCTGTTGGAGTCGCCACCTAGATTAAGGTCTAGGACCTCTAAAAAATGTAGCCTCACCCTAAGGTAAGACTTTTATTGACTCGTGACCCAATGTATCAATTTTTTGGTCTACAAGAGATCGGGTAAGTATTCAGGGTACGGTTATGGGAAGGTGTTAGGCACCCAAACCGCCCGATCAATATCGGCCTCCTAAACTTTCCTTAAATTCTAATTTTGACTGTGCTTGGTCAACTGGATGACTAGGGTTCAATGGGGGATGTCCTAAACCAAGTTGCTAAGTTATTCTAACCTAGGGTTCAACCAATCATGTTTTAAAGCAAATAAACAAGCAAATGTAGTGTACAATATTATACAGTGAACCGAACCAATGATGGTTCGGTCTTGGACTGAATCTGAGACGTGTAAGACATCTCAAACTGCCTACGTATTCCAATCTTGGAAATCAAGTCCAAAAACATAGTTCGAAATAGGTTTTTGTGATTAATGATTATGGATGTGATTTATGCATGTGCTTCAATTAAATTCTTTATTCAAGTTGAAGTTTATGTTGAATGGATGGTTGATGAGTGGCTTTGTACCATATTTGGGATTCCCAAATTGCCTACGTATTCTAGGGTTTGCCCTAGAAATCAGGTACGACGTAGTTCGAAAGATTATAAGAGTCGGATTTGGAATGTGTACCAAAATCCTTCCAATTTTGTCAATAGGATCTAGGGATGAGACCTAAATTCCTACCATTTTTATTTGGGATGTGTACCAAATTCTTTCTATTTTTGTTAATAGGATCTAGGGATGAGACCTAAATTCCTACCATTTTTATTTGGGATGTGTACCAAATTATTTCTATTTTTGTCAATAGGATCTAGGGATGAAACCTAAATTCCTACCATTTTTATTTGGGATGTGTACCAAATTCTTTCTATTTTTGTCAATAGGATTTAGGGATGAGACCTAAATTCCTACCATTTTTATTTGGGATGTGTACCAAATTCTTTCTATTTTTGTCAATAGGATTTAGGGTTGAGACCTAAATTCCAACCATTTTTATTTGGGATGTGTACCAAATTTTTTCTATTTTCGTCAAAAGGATTTAGGGATGAGACCTAAATTCCTACCATTTTTTATTTGGGATGTGTACCAAATCCATTCTATTTTTGTCAATAGGATCTAGGGATGAGACCTAAATTCCTATAATTTTTATTTGGGATGTGTACCAAATTCTTTCTATTTTTGTCATTAGGATCTAGGGATGAGACCTAAATTCCTACCATTTTTATTGTTTCCATTCTTAGGTTTTTAGGGTTTCCTATCCCTTTTCATTGTGATTTTCATTTTTTAGGGTTTCATACCCTAATTATTCTCTTTATTCTCGAGTTTATTTTGCCCTAATTATTCTTTCCATTTTTAGGGTTTCACTACCCTAATTGTTCAATTCTTTCCATTTTAGGGTGTATCTTGCCCTAGTTGTTGTACAATGTAAAGAATCTAACATAGCAATGTGAGCTTAAATATAGCAGTGTAAGCATCCAAATATAGCATGTTGGAAATATATTCAAATTTAGCAATAAATCAGTCAAAGATGGCAAGTGAGCATGTGAATCAATACAAACATGGTAAGTGTGCATCCAAACATGGCAATAATCATCCAATATGGCATGTGAGCATGTGTAGCAGACAAATATGGCAATAAGCATGTGTAGCATTCCAAAACAACAAGAATCATGTAAGCACCCAAAGATAACATGTGAAAGCATTCCAAGTATGGCATGTGAGCAATGTGAGCATCAAATATGGCAATTATGTGGCATCATATGTATCAAAACAACTTGTATGCATGATATTCAGATTCGCTTAAATTAATCACAATGAAGATGATGAAGGTAATTCGGGAGCAGCTGTATAGATTGGTTATTGGAAAATCAGAAATGGAGATGGTAGATGTTGATGGTTGCAATCTGATTTGTATGGTTGTGGACAGATCGTGAGGAGTGGTGCATTGCTGTTGGGATTTGGGTGATTGGATGTATATTGGGTGATGAGTGATATGGTGGTGAGCAGGTGTAAGGTGAGGGATTTGATGAGGTGTTGCGGGATGGAATTGGTACTGCAGATGGTAGCAAGTTTCCTGGCCGTGGCTGGGTTTTGATTAATGATGCAAGCTAGACAAGAGTGAAGAGATGGGATTGTGAGTGTAGCTGGACAGGTGTTTAGATGATTATGTGAGTGGAAGTTTGGGTTTGGTGCTTGGTGGGGCTAGAGCAGCAATGGGTATGACATGGTGGGGAATCACGGAGATGGAGTTACGGTGATGATGATTTTTCCATGGCCAGGTAGCCGGGTGCATGAGGATTATAGGTTGCAAGCTTGGGTGGCTGGGAAGGCACGGGAGTGTGGTGGTTGGAGTAGATTAGGTGTTGCTGGGTTTATATGGGAATGGTGGATGGTCAGGTGGCTCGGTTTTGGACAGGATGGCTGGGTAATTGAAGATATGGGCAGCAAGTGGAATGAACAATATATGCATAAAAAAACTTAATAGAAAGAAAGAAACAAACCAACTTACCTCCTTCTCTTTCTATGTTCTTCTCTACTTCTTCTTCTTTTCTGCTCTTCCCTGTTCATTCTTCTCTTTCCCGCAGCTCTCCATTTTTTTCTCCTTTTTTTTCCCCAAAACCGTGAGCCTCTCCCCCTCTTCACGTTTTTTCCTCTTTTTTCTTTATTTCTCCCTCTTTTTTCTCTCTTCTTCCCTTCTTTTTCTCCCAAAACCGTGAGCCTCCCCCCTCTTCACGTTTTTTTCTTTTTTTTTTCTTTATTTCTCCCTCTTTTTTCTCTCTTCTTCCTTTCTTTTTCTCCCAAAACCGTGAGCCTCCCCCCTCTTCACGTTTTTTTCTCTTTTTTCTTTATTTCTCCCTCTTTTTTCTTTCTTCTTCCCTTCTTTTTCTCCCAAAACCTAGCCCCAAAAGCTTTTTACATCATCTCTCTCTCCCCTCCTTTTTTCTTTTTTGGAATCTCCCCCTAGAAACCCTAAATCCCCTTCTGTTGTACGTCCCCTCTCTCTCCCTTTTTTTTCTCTTTTTGGAATCTCTTCTAGAAACCCTAAATCCCCTTCCCTTTTCACGTCTACTCTCCTCCTAAATCTTCTCGGATTCTTCCCATCTTTCTTTCCCTTTTTCTCTCCATCTCTCTCTCAATCTCACGTCTCTTCTCCCCATATTTCTTTCCTTTTTTTTCTTCTCTCTCTCCTTCATGTCGGATTTCCCATCTTTCTTTCCTTTTTTTTTCTCTCAATCTCACGTCTCTTCTCCCCTTTTCTTTCTTTCCTTTTTTTCTTCAAAAAATCTTTTGGATTATCTCAAAACCACTCTCTTTCACGTCTCCTCTCTCCCTTCTTTCCTTCTTCTCTTTTGGATTATCTCAAAACCCTAAATCCCTCTCTCACGTCTCCTCTCTCTCATCTTTCCTTTTTCTTCTCAATCTCTTTTTGGATTTTATCATTTATATATAATAATATATATTATATACATATATACACATATATTTAATAACATATATATATATATATAGTATACAATATATATAATATACATAAATACTATGCACATGGATGAACTGATTCGAAATGGGTTGAGACTGGCTTGGGTTGACTGAGTTAAACTGATATGGGTTGAGCTAGGTTGGACCAGAACTGGCTTGAACTGAGTTGACTGGATTGATTGGAATTAATTGGATTTTTTCTCTCTATTATTTCATGGGCCATTTTCGCTGTCATCCCGCACGTAATTTTCTGATAACTTTTATTCTAAATTTTCTACGTTCACTTTGTAGAACATTAAAAATGAGGAATATTGGAACTTGAATCACCTCATTTGGAAATAAAATGGCCAACTTATGACTTTCTGAAGTTTAAGCAGGCCAATTATCGATAATTTGGCTGACCATTCTGCATGAGATCCTTCGGAGGCTTCCACCGAAAATATTTTACGTCCACTTTGTAGAGCACTAAAAATGGAATATAATGAGACTGAAATCACCTGATTTGGATATGGGATGATCAAAAATATGAATTTTTGAAGATTAAATGACCATTTCCATATGTAATTTTGCATGGGACCCTCCGGAGACTTCTACCCAAGATTTTCCACGTCCACTTTGTAGGACATCACAAATGAAGAACAATGGCCTTGGAATCGTCTAAATCCGACGGAGAACGGAAAAGATATGAAGCTTTGAAGTTCTAACGATAACTTTGAATGCAAGCTTGCATGGGGCCCGCTGGTGACTTCTACCGGAAATCCTTTATGTCCACTTTGAAGAGGACTAAAAATAAGGAATAATGGTACTTAAACCATATGATTCAGATGTCAGATGATCAAGATATGATGATTTGAGATTCAAACAATCCAACTTACGATAATTTGCATGAAAGCCCCTGGGATTATTTATGATAATTTCAGAAGCCTCCCTTGTACGTATCATCCGACTAAAATGATCATATCTTCTTCATTTGATGTCAAAATCAAGCAATTCTGGTCTCATTTTGAAGATAATTCCATGACCTAGGCATCCATGCAAAATTATAACCCGTGACCTTACCGTGGGACCCTTTGAAAACTTCATCAAATTCACAGTCAAAAATCCAAACTTTCAATCACCTTTCTTCCTTTTGTTGTCCACACACCAGCAGGACTTTGTTTAGCTGGGATGGTAAAAATGGGGTGCTTACACCTTAGCTCTTTCTCCTTCTTCAATCTCTTTCTCCTCTTAGGGTTTGTGAGGATCAATGAAAGAGATTTAAGGAGGTTTAGGGGTCCTTATATAGATTAGGATTGAGTTTAGAAAGTCCCCTTACGTTAGGAAAGTCCTTAGGTTCGATATTTGGAAAATGGGACCCACAGAGATCAGGTTCCGGATCTAAGCAGTCTGCCTACGCAGACATACCGATTGACCGGTACCATCGACCGGTACCATCGATCGTTATGAAATATTTATCATACATGGGTCCGTTTCGTACCTGGTTGTCATCCGTTCGTCCCATCTGGCCCGATGATGATTGGAAGACCTGTTATGACATGAATTAAAGGTTTAGATCGGGTTTATGGAGTGTGGGGCTTACAACTCCCCCACCCTTAAAAGAAATTTCATCCACGAAATTTGCATGTAGGTTTCACAACTCCCCCACCCTTAAAATAAATTTTGGCCTCGAAATTTGTACGTACCTTATTCGTTGAAAAGGCTAGGGTATTCCTTTCGCATTGCGTTCTCTTCTTCCCAAGTGATTTCTTCTACATCTTGGCTTTTCCAATGCACTTTCACATAATGGATATCTTTGCTACGGAGATGTTGTACCTTTCGGCTTGTGAGCATCACAGGTACCACTTCAAATGTCAAGTCCTCTGTCAAGTCTAGTGGGTCTGTTGTCAAGATGTGTGATGGATCCCTGATATACTTCTTCAATAAAGATACATGGAACACAACATGAACGCTTGACATGGATGGTGGTAGAGCCAGTTGATATGCCACATTACCACGTCTGGTCAAAATCTCGTATGGTCCCATATACCTGGGGCATAGCTTTCCCTTATTACCAAACCATTTTAGACCTCGCACAGGTGATATCCTCAAGAACACCTTATCACCCATTGCAAACTCTAGATCTCGACGTCGGTTATCTGCATAGTGCTTTTGTCGAACTTTAGCTGTCTTCACTCATTCCTTAATTTGATCAATCGCTCGACAAGTTTCTTCGACGAACTCCGGTCCTACAATCCTTCTTTCTCCCACCTCATTCCATAACAGAGGTGTACAAAATTTCTTCCCATAGAGTGCCTCGTATGGAGCCATTTGGATCGTAGCCTGGTAACTATGGTTATACGCATACTCGATGAGCGATAGCTTCTCGTCCCAAGCTCCTTTGAGATCTAGGGCACACGCTCAGAGCATATCTTCTAGAATTTGAATAGTTCTTTTTGACTGTCCGTTTGTCTGAGGATGAAAAGTTGTACTAAACTTCAACTTGGTTCCCATGGCTTTCTGTAATCCTTCCCAGAACTTTGATGTAAAACAGGGATCTCTGTTAGATACTATACTCTCTGGGACGCCATGAAGTTTGACTATATTATTCATATATAGCTTGGCCAGCTTGTCAATGGTATACTGAGGTCTAACAGCGGTGAAGCGAGCTGCCTTTGTAAGTCGATCGAATATAATCCACACGTCGTCCACTGACCTTTGTGTCAAGGGTAGGCTAGTGATGAAATCCATTGTGATACAATCCCACTTCCATGCTGGCTCTGGTAGTAGTTGTAGCAAACCAGCAGGTCTTTGCCTTTTTGCTTTAACTTGCTGGCAATATAGACATTGGAACACGAATCGAGCTACATCCACTTTCATACCCCTCCACCAATATAATCTTCTTAAATCATGATACATCTTGGTGCTTCCTGGATGTGCCGAATATGGGGTATAATGAGCTTCTGTCATAATTCTATCTCTGATATTTGAGTTTTCATTCTCAGGTATACATAATCGTCCATGATACCTGAGTACCTTGTCTGAATCCAAGGTAAAGTCAGGGTTGCATTTACCCTTCTCTAGATTTTCTTGCTTAGTCTTGAGGTGTGGATCATGTAGGATTGCTACTTTGACCTCATCTATTAGATCCGATGAGATATTCAAAGTTGCGAACATTAATGTGAACTTATGAATTAAGCCCTGTTCCACTGGATCTCCTGTAGTCTCTAATATATGCTCTTTATTATTCTCTATTGAGCCTGAGGCTACAGCACACAGTGTAGCTTTTGTACTAGGTCCTGCCTCTGGTTTCAATGCCCACTTTCTGCTTAAGGCATCATCCACAATTTTTTCCTTACCGTGATGGTACTGGATGTCACAATCGTAATCTTTTAATAGCTCCAGCCATCTCCTCTGTCTCATATTCAGGTCATTCTGAGTAAAAAGGTAAGTCAAACTCTTGTGATCCGACTTGATCTGAAACTTTTCACCATAAAGGTAGTGCCTCCAAGTCTTGCTTGCGTGAATGACCGCTGCTAACTCCAGATCATGCGTAGGATAGTTCTTCTCATGCTCTTTCAACTATCTTTATACCTAGGCAATCACCTGTTCTCCTTGCATCAACACACATCCAAGACCAACCCTGAGGCATATGTATATAGGGTAAACGGCAAGCCTGGTGCTGGGATGGTCAACATAGGTGCAGAGACTAGTCTTGACTTCAAAGTCTAAAAGCACTTCTCACACTCATCTGTCCATATGAACTTATCTCCTTTCTTGGTTAGTCTGTTAAGTGGAAGGCTATTC
>JAMYWD010001742.1:0-15000 GCA_028583415.1 Protea cynaroides
TTTCTCCCGAGTGCTTTCACACTCTGGGATGGGAGTCCCTTCCACTTGACCAGCAGCAACTATTCGTACTTCCACTTTTCCAGCTTCTTCGGGTAAGCTACATCTCCTTCCTTTCCTTCTGCTTCTCTGTCATCTCTTGTGCTTTCTACCGCAACGTTTTGTGGTTCACAACGGTCTGTTTGCTAGGTTTTGGACGAGGGCTATGGTCGAGTCATCCGGCCTCCCCGATTCCTCCCCTCTACTTGTACTTGTCATGTCTTAACCACTCATATGAGGCGCCCCTCGCAAGATACCGCAGTTCGGTCTCTGATACGATTCTCAGAATTGACCTGCCCATTAGCAACGTATGCTCAGTGATTATTGTATACGCAATAAGATAAGTCAAGTGCGCTAAAAGAGACCTCGTAGCTCGCAAAGTAAAGTCGATCGCGCATTCCTATGGTTGATAAGCTCCGACTCCTTCTTCTCCTTTCCCCACATCTGATTCGGAGGATTCGGGATAAACAGGTGCTGTGGCCCCGGTTCGTTAGCATTCCGCCCTTCAAACTTGGCTACACTAGAAGTCATCATTTCAACGGCAAACTCTATTCCGCCTTCACAACACGTTCCTAAGCGCTTGGTGGGGGCGGGTGAGAATCCCGGTTAGCAGTTGATATTGCCTTGGTTCGTTTTTAGGTTTTTTCCTTTAACCTGTTAGATCTATGGAACCATTCCATTAGACAACATACAAGCCCGAACAGTGATATCGGAAAAAGCAGCATTCACCTTCTACCCTCGCCTAGGAGTCTTTGGACATCCATTTACATCATTTCTTTGAAAAGCTCCGACTTCCTTCTTCTCCTTTGCCCACTTCACGGGAGAACTGGGAGCTGAAAGTAGTAGCCTAGGAGGATGACCATTCTATCCATCGCCAGAAAACTTCGCATCAGGAGCTGTTTGATCATACGGATAACGGGCTTTCTCATCCAATTCTATTCCGCCTATTCCGCCAACTACGCTTGGTTGGTTAAACTGCCTTGAAGAACAGAAGCTGAAGCCCTCTTTTCTTCTCTCCTACTACGGTACGGCAATTGACGATCATTAATTGGGAACGAATAGGAGCCCGCCCTTGGCGTAGAGTAACCCGTCCTCTAGCCAGTACCTCTTCCAAATTCCTTCTTTCACTTGGTGAACCAATCCGTATAACCCATGTTAGTATCTTTGCTCATTTAACTAACTTGAGGATCTCTCTCATTCGCCTCCATTGTCTTATCTAAAGCCTTTACCAACCAATAAGGATGAGAAGAAATCCCTACCTTTTGACTTGACTATTTTCGCCTATGCAAATCAGTCTCCCATAGATAAAGACTCTCTATAGAGAGAGCAGATACTCCAAGCAAGTAAGGATTAATGGCCTTAACTTCTGTCTGAAGGCGGAACTAGTATAGGGGAACCCTCAAGGCAGGCCCTAAAGACAATCGATATAGTAGTTCTCTTTCCTCGCTTCTTGAAACAATCAATCATCCGTGGAGTAGCAGACCAATGGGACGACTCCTAACCATATTAGTGGGGTTTGATTCTCTATCCGAAGCTACGAAGGGAAGGGTGGGGAAAGAGAAGTCATGCCCCGCCGCCTTCTAGTTAGTCCTTTGCCTACTTCCCAAGGCCAAGAAAAGGGTTTAAGTAGTTCAGCTCCTCCTCTTCCAAACCACCAATGCTCTTCTGAAAGGGATCTTGAGTCTCCTCCTCTCTGACCCCTGTCTAAGGCCGATCAAGATGAGGTCCCCTTTAGATAAAACCCCCAGCGCCTAACTATTATTTAAACCCTCTCCTTCCAGCAATAGAAGAGAAGAAAAGCGCTAACGCCCCTGGAAAAAAGAAACCTCTATCCGGGTAGACCAAATACGGCAGGTCTTGCAGAGCCTGTTGACTATCTATCTATCTCTTCCCCTTAGGATCAGTCTTGGGATAAAGGCAAGCAAATAGTCCTTTATGAATCCAGTAAACCGGATGGAAGAGATTATAACAATCATCTGTCGCTGCCTGCCTGGAGAGATTAGCTGCCTAACCAAAGAGAAGTTCAGGGATTACTGCAGTCGATCAGAACAGGAAGGGCTATAAGACCCTCTTTCCACCAGGCCAATCGGTATGGTTTGATACCTACGATGCCCTCCACAATCAACGCTTGCTTCTTCCCTTCCATCCAAAAGGGGAAAGAGCCAATCAATAAGAAAAGGATAGGAGAAACATAGTCTTTAATGCCATCCATCCCCTAGAGGAGTGACTGTCATTAAAGAAAGGTCAGTCGAGCAGATCAAGGATTAAAGATCAATATCCTATCCTTATAGCCCTCTCCTGATAGAGTTTCACATAGCAAGCCGAGAGTCCCCTGCCTCTAGGACAAGATGTGATTTATTGCCTAGCCAGAAGAAGGGATAGAACTCAAGAATCCCCCTACCTTCTGATCAGTAAGGATATGAGGAGGAGGAGATAGACAACTCAGAACAGGCAGAACAGGCTCTGTAAGACCTATCCGTAAAGTCTATATAGAAAGGGGTAGCCTGTCTACCTTGCAGTGGAAAGAGCAAGAAGAAAAGGGTGGTCGTAGATCAGGGAGTAGGAGAAGGGAAGAGAAGGGAATGTTAATTGAGGACGAGTAGGTGAAGAAACCAAAGGTAATGTCAATGAAAGAGGTTTAGTCGCCAGACAAGAGCTTCCCATCGACGAGAGTGGAAGCAAGAGCTGACCATGGATGATAGACGAATCACCATAGGGTAGGGGCTATCCGGAACTCCTGATCCGGTGTTGGAGACGAGTAGCTTGCTTTCATTCTTTCTTTCCTCATTTTGAATGCTTGGGCGGGCAGGCAAGCCACCTTGATCCGGCCGGTTTCGTGTGTGCCAATTACGTGTGGCGATTGTGCGGGTAGAGAAGGTCAGGTTGGAACTTTTGTTAATACCGAGGAGCGAGGAGCTTAGATGAGTAGCCAGGCCAGCAATAGTCGTTCCCCCTGTCTCGTTCATATTAGGAATCACCATCATAGGAAAAAGTCTTTCCAAGGGACGGAGAGGAGTTCGAGAAGGAGGAAAACAAACTCTTCTTTCTGGCTTTCCGATTCTATCTCTTGCGAAGGGACTTTTCCAACCTGCGAACCGTGCGAGCGAAGAAAAGCTATGCCTGCTATGAACCTGCTATGAAGCTAGGCCTGCTATGAAAACGATACACCTGCTCTACTGACCTGTGCTCTACCATTTGTAGAGAAGAAAGAAGTCACAAGGGTCGAAACCAGAATGAAATCCATCGAATATTCACTCCCTACCCGAAGTAGTCGACTCAATAGACAGCTAGGCGAAAGCAAGGTTTGGAACCCTATCACTTAAAGGCGGATAGCGGGGAGGCGTGATCCTGCCGATGAAACCTTTGTACCGAGGTTCGATCTGCTATGGTGAGATTGGGACTACCAACCTCTATTCGGGAAGGAGGGAATGGAGCTGCGATTACCACTTCTATTGGGGTTGCCGCTGCTATGGCAAGGGAGGGAGGGTAAACCTATGTGATAAGTATAGGTCTGGTATAATTCATTATAAAAGCTTGCCCCGCCC
Source organism: Protea cynaroides (assembly GCA_028583415.1). NCBI lineage: Eukaryota > Viridiplantae > Streptophyta > Magnoliopsida > Proteales > Proteaceae > Protea > Protea cynaroides. Next base: position 3,582 of record JAMYWD010001742.1, read on the forward strand.
GCTCCTTTCCCGGTAGTAGTTTCAATTCTTTGGTACGCAAGGCTTTTCTGCCCTTCCAGGATATTCGCACCGCTTGGGATCATTACGCAAATTTCTCTGATGTGAAATGGAAAATTCAGCCGAACGACTATAAGCCCACATCACTAGTAATTTACCATGACTGGTGGCAGAGTTCTGACTCGCGCCTCAACTCTTTCCAAGCCTGCTATTTGCCTGATGGTCCTTTATTCAAGTCTGTTGCCGTGACGAGTTGCGCCAATTCCCCCGCTGCGTTGAAAGATGGCGGCCTTTCTGAAGTAGAAGTTCCTGAGGCAAACACGCCAATCTGCTGCTCGAGCTCTTCTCCCTGCTCCCGAGGTTTTTATTCCTGGTCGTAAGGAAAAACAGCCGATGGCAGACCCCCTTTCCTCAGCCTATTTAATTAATAGATTGCCACTGCGTCTGATTCGAGTGTCTCCGTCATCCGTTCCGCTGATGAGGCTGCCACTTTATTGATATGATATTAAACGTCGCTTAGAAGCGGTCGCAAGGTCTGTTTTGGTTGCTGCGCTTCCTATAAAAAGAGGAAACCTGAGGCTGCCATATCTGCTGAGGTTTCGAAGAAGAAACGCTTACCAAGGTCTAAGCTGGCGTCTAATGTCTCCGTTTCCGTTCCTACTCTTTATCCGATGAATCTATCGTCTACGCTGTCTTTTTTCTCCTGTGATGAATTTGATTGTTTTGAACCAAAAAACATTCTACCGTAATCACCGCTCTTAGGCCGAATCTGTACGAAGAACCACTGCTCCCTAAGGAATGGTCTGGTGAGGATAGGCAAAGGATCTAGCTCTCCTCCTGGCTTCTTATGTTCTATTTTGTCTTGTTGACACACAAGACAGGTTTGGACATAACTTTCCGCGTCTTCTTTCATCTGAGGCCAATAAAATCGAGCGCCAAGCAACGTCATTGTTCGGTGCTGACCGGGATGTCCTGCCCAGCGAGTGTCGTGACACTCCTTCAACAAGTCCCTACGTATGTTTTCCCACCTTGGGACGAAAAGATTATTCCCCTTGGTGTAGAGCAGACCATCCTTTTCCCAAAAGAGACGTTTTTATTCCTTGACAGCTTGTAGTAGGCTCCTAGCTACTGCGTCATATTGTAGACCCTCCTTGATCCTATCAGAAAGGGTGCTCCTAAACTGGCTAACAGCAGTTCTCTCCTGTAGCTTCAAGCTCACAAGCTCTGCTTTCCGACTTAACGCATCAGCCACTAGATTCGTGCGTCCTGTCCTGGCTTATACTCGATACACATATCGAACTCAGCCAAGAAGTCTTGCCACCTTGCTTGCTTAGGGCTGAGCTTCTTCTGTGTTTGGAAATAGCTGGTGGCTATGTTATCCGTTCGGACAACGAATTTTGACCCGAGCAGATAGTGTCTCCAAGTGCGTAGACAGTGCACTATGGCGGTCATCTCCTTTTCTTGTACTGTGTATTTCCGCTCGGTGTCATTGAGCTTACGGCTCTCATAGGCGATTGGGTGCCCCTCTTGCATAAGAACTCCACCGATGGCATAGTCCGAAGCATCGGTATGTACCTCGAACGGCTTAGCATGATCCGGCAAGGCCAGCACCGGATCAGCCATGATGGCTCCCTTTAAGTCCTCAAAGGCCTCTTGACATTCTCTCGTCCAATGCCATGGTTGGTTCTTCTTAAGGAGATTAGTCAAAGGTGCAGCCCGACCCGAAAAGCCTTGGATGAACCTACGATAGTAGTTTACCAGGCCAAGAAAAGATCTTAACTCATATACCTTTGGTGGGGGATCCCATTCCTCTATGGCCTTCACCTTCTCATTGCCCATGCAAATGGTCCCTCCCTTGATCCGATGTCCAAGGAACAAGACTTCTTGTTGAGCAAAAAAGCACTTCTCCTTCTTGACATCAAACTGGTTGTCGCGTAATATCTGGAAGACAGCTCGTAAGTGCTCCACGTGCTCTTCAAGCGTCCCACTATAGACCACAATGTCATCAAGATATACCACCACAAACCGGTCCAGGTAGGGGGTGGAACAACCGTTCATCAGGGTGCAAAACGTTGCTGGGGCATTGGTCAAGCCAAAAGGCATCACCAGAAAGTCGAAGGCACCCATATCGGGTGACACAAGTAGTCTTTGCCTCGTCGCCCTCAGCGATTCGGACCTGATAGTAGCCTGACCGAAGATCTAACTTCGAAAAGTACCGTGCTCCTCCTAGCTGATCGAACAGATCCGCAATGAGAGGGATGGGGTATTTGTTCTTGATCGTTACCTTGTTGAGGGCTCTATCGTCGATGCAAAGTCGAAGACTCCCATCGTGCTTCTTTTGAAACAGCACTGGTGCACCATATGGGGCCTTTGATGGCTGAAAAAATCCGGCATCCAGCAACTCCCTCAATTGCCTCCTCAGCTCTTCTAGCTCCGGTGGGTCCATCCTGTAAGGTGCCATTGCCGGTGGCTTAGCCCCTGGTTCCAGCTCAATGCGATGATCCACCTCTCTCCTAGGTGGAAGTCTCTTCGGCAGCTTCGGTGGCATAACATCTTTAAACTCTTCAAGGACTTCTGCTATTACAGTACAGTCGGTAGCTCCTCACTTGACCCATTTTCTTCATCCCCATCTAGCGCAGCCACAAAGGTTTCTTCGCCCTTCTTGACTCCCTTGACAAGCTGCAAGGCAGATAAAGTGGGCACACTAGTCTTCACATTAACTGTTGGGATCATGCATGGTGTTCCTTCATCCATGATGCCTAAGGTGCCCAAGTATGGCATAGGGACGGCTTTGGTTGGTAGGGGACCTCGGAGTAAGGGGTATCGTTAGTAGTTTACGCCGATGAGATGTACAGATCTAAGCGCATAACGCATCGATGTGATATAGATCACAACGTCCAGATCGGAGCTGGCCCTATCGGAGGAGGGGAATCCACCCACACAGGAACTCTTTAAGTCTAAGGAGAATTGGGGCAAAGATCTCGACTTGGCACGAGAAGCGCGCTGCCGCCTCACCCCTAATGATACGTTGTGGCCCAACTCCAGAACTCGAAACCGTTCATCCGATTTTACAACGCAATGCCCATCTATAGGTTTTCGACATGCTAAGTATTGTCATTAAATGCTACTCATCTACAGGGGATACGCTCAGAGAGAGACCTACTCTCTGGCGGCTAGGTGGAAAAGCCAGAAGAAAGCCAGCAAAGCCAGAAAGAGCCAAGCTAGCCCACAGCACTACTACTACCAAAGCCAGCCATCAGTAACATCCCTTCCTGTTGGTGTCAACCCAATGAACATGCAAGTGTATTGAATCAATATATAGGAAATACATACGGGAGAATAAACAACAACTTAACTATCGTAACAACTGACAAACAACAAGACCCGCTCTTCCATACTTTGGAAGAGGTTGTTGAGATTGTTTTCTCAACGTACATTTTCTTTATATATGATATGACAACTATATGAATTCTAAGACTTCCATCAGTAACATGCCTTCCCGTCCCAGCTTATCCACCACTACCTTCATCACCAGCACCAGCAGCAGAGACGGTAGCATCATAGGTAGCTTAGCTAGTCGGTTCAGTAGCAGTCGCAGGAGAAGTTGAAGTCGGTTGATGCAGTAGCAGTATATCCAGCAGAAGTTGTGGATTCTGTTGACCAAGATACAGGAGCGGGTACAGATGAAGCAGTTGAAATTGTCCCTACTCCTGCTTGCTTTGCTTCCGCTGCACTATAGGGGAAACCCCACCACTATGGGAGTTGTTACCCCTATGGGATGGCCCACTATGGGAGAACCCCAACTAATAGGAACCTAGGAAGACCAGGTTGTTTCGTCGTTGGGCCTGTCCGGCTAACGTTCATATGTCCCTAAAGCCCGGCTGTAGCCATCTCTTTGGCAGGATGTACTAGGGTAGCTGTCCCTTGTCCTAAGGTAGTCGTCCCTTGTCCTAAGGCAACCATCCCTTTTGGCAGGAGTCCATCCTTCTCATTTCGATACCCGGCGGCGGATGTCATACATTCTCATGATGGGGTAGCGACGTGCATAAACAGGTTACCTAAGATATGTTATTGAGCCACCAGCATCAATGGTTGTTTACCCTGATCCAGTTGCTTCAGTCGATTAAGCAGTCGAAGTTGAGTCAGTTGAATCAGTTGTTTATTCAGTTGTTTAAGCCATTAATGCAGCAGTAGATTCGGTTGTCTCAGCACACTAGAACCAATCGCAAGCATAAGCATTTGCCAGTTGCATATCCACATATATCTATAGATATATGGAGTGCCTGCATCCAGTCCAGCATCTAAAGTAGCAGCACGAGTAGTAGCTAAGGCGGTTGATTATGTTGATCCAGATCCAAGAGCTAGAAGAAGCAGGAGAAGCACCAACTTAAGTTTGACCACGAATAGCAGAGGCATCAGCTTCTTAAGCACCGTCTGTCTCTGTCCCAACCCCAGCCCACCTTCCAAAAGGGGACGAAAAATCAACTGCCATCTCATTAGGTGAAAGATGGCGCCCCATCTTAAAAGACATTCCAAAGAAACTCTCATGATCTTGTTTGTGAAGGGCTTCCTCAATCTTGGCCGGCATACACACAAGAGAGAGAGAGGTATACTCTGTAAAGTGACCCTTACGATTAAAGCGCTAGCTGCTAGAGACGTGCATATACCTTTCCAAGTGAAAAGTTTGACATCCTATCAGTAATCGAGTCCCTGATTTGCTAGTGAATAAAGTGATGCTAGATACGTTGCAGACAATGGAAAATGCATCCAATAATCTGCTCAAGTTGTTGCCTAACCTAATAAGGGATTGGGGTGAATACCTATGAGGCGGCTCTTCTTAAAGTTGAGAATTTGATCAGAAATGGCCTGATAAGTCTGAAATAAAGGGTCTCTTTAAGAGGGGGTTTTACCTTCAAAGAAAATGAGAGTCTCGTTGTAAGGTGACTTGGATAATATATCTCTCCGAAACCTAAAAAATTGACTATGATTGATTGTCGCTCTATCCATCAGTCTTCCGTCAATGTCAAACATGATGAAAAGATAAGGGCTAAGTAGCGCCTTGTCCGAGGCATCGAGTGCCCCTGAAAGAATCTATGGGAGAGCCTTTAATCAAGATGAATATCACACTTTTGATATGCAAGGATCTAATGATGCCAGAGAGAAGACTAGCTATCTCTAGTTATTTGTCCAGAAAACCCCAGTCAACCATATATAAGACCTTCCGCATGTGACGCTTGAGAATGACTCCTGGAGAACCACTTTTAAGCTGAGCATCGAGGACCTCTCATGGGCAAGAAGAATACCGTCGTGAATCTGATGGCCTTTCACAAATCCACCTTGGGCAGAGGCAATAATGAATGGTATAATCTCCATCCTGAGTGAGAGCACCTTATCCATGATCTTATATGAGGATGAGCAGAGGCTGATGCGACCTGAAATAAAACCACCACCCTTGTCTTTTTGAACCATAACTATGAATTTCTTATGGATCGCCCAAAGCATTTGCCCGTCTCTTTGAAACTCCTTTTTTATTGAAAAGAGATCCTCCACCACAATGTCCCAGTAGTTTTGATGAAAAGCAATACGAAGGCCATCCAGACTTTTTGCCTTATCTCTAGGCAAACTGAAACAGCAGCCTCATGAAATTCCTCCCTTGTGAAGGGACGACATAGATTATGACAACATAGCTGGGGCAAGGAAGGCAGATGGAATGGGATCTCACCACTCATTGAAGTATGAAAAGGGGATTCTTTATAAAGTGCTCCAGTAACACTTTGTCCCGGGTATCGGTCCTTGTGTCTATTGCCCTCTCTATTCACAACCTTCCTAATAGTATGAAATCTCTTTAGAGGTGGAAAAAAGGGGAGCTTCTCGAAGCCGTCTAAGCCTGGACTTCTGACGTCAGAAGTTGATGAAGAGTGACGCATTGCAATCAAATATATCAAAGCATTCATATTCATTCGTTCAGCGCGGCATTCTTCACTTCCTCACTTCCGGCCTTCCTCCATCCAATCCTTACAGCTATCATTCCTCACCTTCCTTCCTCCACTCATTGTTGCATTTCTAATCAGACCTGGTTGATGAACTGGGCCATAGATCAAAGGGTCGTTCATTAGCCCTACTAGTAAAGCACAGGAAAAAGAGGGATTGATTTCGACCTTGCTTTTAGTTGTAAGGCTAGCTTTTGACTTATAGGGCGCTTAGGCTTAGCTCATCAAACAAGTGCGCCAAAAGTGGGAGGTGGTATCGTATTATCTTATAATAAGAGCACGCCTGCTTTTAGCTTGTAGTTTCACTCTTGCTTTTGCCTTACTCGTTTAAAGGCGTGTTCTCATCTTTTGAAAGAAAGATGTACAGTGGCGGTCTTCTCGTCACTCTTCGGAGCTGAGCTAGGCACTTGCTACAGGGCGCCCTATTAGAGTCAAGCCGAGACTCTTTTTTTTTTTTCGTAGTAGGTTTCCACTCGGCTCCGCCTCCTCATCGGTCGGGCTTGCTCTCATCTAAGATAAAAGGTAGCCCTTTGGGACACTCTTTCTCTTAGATGAGAGTCTTAAGTAACTCAGCGCTTCAAAGACAAGAGTCACGTAGCTTTCATACGGCGTCAGTCATCGGTTCAATTCCGGGAGGGGCTTCTTTTTTTCTTCGGTATGCCGCTCCGCGAGCAAGGAGCGAATGAACATCAATCTTCATATCAACATATGAATATCCTTCGCCCGTTATCTCCTCATCTTCCTATTTATAAGCCACAGCTCACTTCGACGTTTCCAATTTCCCATAGAATCTCCGGGGCTTTCCTAGCCACTATAGTTTTGTTTAGTTATCTTCTTTGTCTGAAAATAGGTTTGATTTGCTTCACCTATGAGAATTTCTACCAATTCTTGTTTTATTCATCAAAGCTCATCCTAATCTCCGTCGAGATTACAGCCTTAGCCCTGTCCTATCATCTGTATAATGGAGTTCGTCATTTATTGACGGATTTTTTGGGATTTTTGTATTGTTCTTTGATTAGATTAGCCAGAAAAAGATGGAAATGACTGTTTCATTTTTTATATAAATCTTTTTTTTTCTTATGAAATGTTTATTAGCGTTGATAGCTCTCTTCTTTAAAGCTTATGCCGTAGAAGCGGCTATTGGCGTTTATCTGCATCTTCCCGACCAGGAATGGGTTCGCTTTGTTTGGGATGAACTCGCAAAGACTCGACCCGAGGTGGTTGATCGAACCTCGTAGAGTGGCTTTATAAGACTATTTTTTTTCATTGGAACTAAAAAAAAGAGTTTGAGCTCTCTTGGCTTACTTTTAGCCACGCGGGGCGGCTATCCGCATGTGTCCCAAAGTGACGTCCATTTTTTGGTAATGGATATACTCGAGAGAAAAGGTTTGGAATTCGACCTCCCTCGTCTGGGAAGTTTTCTCGATTCTCTTATCATCGAAAAAACCAATTCTCAATTTTTTCAACAAATACTTCGAGAAAACGAAGACTTTCTTAACCACATGAATAGACTGAAGGTTTTTATTCCTGCGCCTCAGATAAAGATGACAACTGGAACAACTGGCCATGGCAAGCAGTGGTTGGAAGAAAAGAGGGCTATCAGGAAAGGAATATGGGCTTTGCTCTAACCGAAGCTATTGCATCGTCTGCCCGGCGTTTCTGATCTCATTCGTATTCCAGCGCTAACAAAAGAAAGAGATTAGTTTTGCCTCCCGAACCATTCCAACAACCGGGGGGTTAAGCGAAGGCCATGGTTGGGACGCAAGGCGCGGACGCCCTTAACAGGGGACGATGTCCAGCAGGGTAGCCATCGGAATTCAGTCTTTAATGGTAAAGAAGAAATCCGTGGACAGTATCTTAATAGTAGATCGGTGGAACTTTTGATGATTTGGAACATAAGTTCCGCATCACAGTTCTTAGGGTATGACACAATGTTCGGAAAAGTTTATTGACTTTTCTTTTTAAACAAAATCAGTTTACTCAACGAAAACATTGAGAGATAAAACTTAACAAGTTTTTCTGTCGACTTGATTCAGCCTACCTGAATCAAGGGGCTGTAAGCGCCGTGGAAGGCCGGTTCTTGTCAAAGAGACAGGAAACGGAACCGGATCATGCCGCGAATAATCCCCTCCATATGCCCGAATAAGGCATACAGAACAGGATTTCAAATAAAGGGCGACATTTAACCAGCCCATTGACTTCCTGGCTCTGGTAAACCACCGGACGAAAAGGTAACCCTTCATACATCTGCTGATCTATTTTCAAATAGCTATAATGCATTTACCCTTCATATCATTTTTCCGCATGCATAACAGCTCTTTCATTTGTGTTAGGAGGAAGCCACATGTTGTCCCATATTCCACTAAATAATAGTAGTTTTATTCAACTAGCTATGGTTTGTTGTTCTGACGACAGTTGTAAGGCAAGGGGCCCTTTAGGGCCTCGCCCCTATCTGGGTTCAGCTAGAGTGCAATGCCCAACCAGGCAACCACGTTATGCATCCATTGGGCACCGGCCCTCAGCTGCCCGAATGCATCCCGAGTTGCTCAATTCTACGAAACCGGATTGAGACTCCAAATAGACCTGGGGAAGACTAAAAGATTGCACGGTAGTTTACTTGTCTTTCGATAAATGGAACTTAGGACCGACCACTGAAAGAACCATCAAGGAAGTTAAGCGAAGGGGACCGTCGGGAAAGGTACCCGAGTGCAACGGCTTGTTTGTTGTTGTTAGCAGTTAGGTATTGGCGACTAGTAGCTCGGGGTGGTTAGTCACCTTCTTTTTCTCTTCTCCTTTGGTCAGGCAAGTCAGCTGGTAATCCCAACCGAATAAGCAATCGCAATCGCTACAAGCAACCTATTTCATACCCTTCTCGTCGTACTTCCTCTTCTCCTTCTCTTCTTTCTTATGAATCTAAATGGCAAGCTTAAATAGTCTTTTTTTTTCAATCGTAACCAGCCATAACTCCCACCGATAGAGGAGCGCTCGTTTTGTTGTTGGCTCATCCCATCTTCAATGAGAGTTGACTGCCTTGCGTCATTTGCTATTGATCGAAGAAGGCCAACCGTTTTCCTTTCTTTCGTTGCTCGCCATCTCCCTAACTTCGGGACTCTAACGGAGAAATGGAGTGATAACTTAAATCATCTTCGGAGAGCAGGGAATGGAATGCTAACAAGGGGTGATATGCTACTCCGGGAGATGCAGAGTGCATAGAAACTTCTTTGATCATGACGATAGGGGCCTTCATCTTCCTATTCTTTGGGACTACAAATGACTTGAGTCCACTGGCCTATCAATAGGAGTTTGACGGCAGGCAGATCTTGGTATTTGGAGAGACAAGGCAGGCGATAACATCCGAAGCACATCGACAACTGACCACAAGATGCCACTCCTATAGGAGCCTTAAAGAGTGCGGGGTGGAAATGAATTGTTGTCTTACCTCGCCAAGCATACGGGTATACCTCCCATCCTCAGAACCAATATATGGCCGGAGCTTCATTCTTTTGTCCTTTTTTATTCTAATTGGCTCGGGTGGGTAGCAGACGTGGTGGTCTCCCAGTGCCCGTCTGCCCACCCGTGCGCCGATCGGGGAATGGAGTAATGAAAGTCAATAGATGAAACATGAGAGGCGTCACCAATAACCAATAAACAAAGCTTGTTTTGGAGCACCCTTTCCTTAAGATCCAGGGGAAGTTCTGTACCCGGCCATATAGTCGGATGGAAGTTAATCACCCTTCGCCAGCTCGGTACCATCAAGAGAGAGAGAGAGACGGCCATCGGTCATCTGCCCCTTCCGAGATATAGGCACACTGAGCCTTCGATGTTGATCCCTTAGGATGGAGGGTCATAGAGTAGGTGTAGTAGGACGCGGGGTAGGGGGGTACAGAATTACGAAAAGGAGTTCCGAGAGAGCTAGGCTGCCGCTTCGTCTTATCGCATCCCAACATCGTCTTTCCCTCCACGGACCACTAACCCAATCTCATATGATGGACCTCGCGCTTCATTACCCTCATCTCGCTGAATTAATAAGGAATTCGATCGGTTTGGGAACGTGTGGGGGAGGCTGAAGGAAAGGAAACCCAACACGCCGGGGCAAGTGCTTACTTCGTTCTTCCTCATACTTTTTTTAATCAACTCAAGCTCTTAACAGACCCTTACTTAAGCAATTACTTTTGCGTTTGCTTTTTCATTCTCCGTAAATGGAGGATCCGAGTAACATTTTGGCTCGCTATGATGTAATATACCTATCTTTCACCCGAATTACGAAGCTGAACTAAGCGCACAAACACTGAATGGCTCAGTGGGTAGTTCTGCTCTGGTAGTAAAAGGACGAAAGGTAAGTTCAACATCGAAGACAGCAGAAGAGCAGAAAATAAACCATACTTAATATCTTTCCTATGCTGTAGCCGTTCAGTAGGGGCCTTCCTAGAGGCGGCTTGTCCGAGCTAAAAAATCTCCCTCCTGCCCGAAACACTCCCGCTTCGTTCGGTCGGTATTGTCGTATATCCCTTGCTCGAGCAGTGAACTACGTTCACGATGGGTTAAGGGGCCCCTACCATTAGTCGTCTATAGGGATCTGGGATTCGGTATTGAATCAATCCAACACTTCGTTCGGTCACTTCAGAAGTCAAATAAAATACCTAATTCTATCGATTCCATCTCCTTGACTTTGTTCACATTCAGTAGCAGCTTGCTTGGTGTCCCTTCAGGTCGGGAACTCCCGCAATAGGCAGCTACCCTCATGGAACTTTTTTACAATACTCTCATCCCTCTCGCGAGGTAGCTACTATTTGTATTTGTGCTCCTTAAGTCGACTCTACGAGCCTGTATATAAGTCAGATGTTGGAAGGGGAAGCTCCCCAACATATGAGTACTCTTTCAGTCAAGCGCTTTCAGCCCCTTAGCCTTATAGTAGAGTAGCTAAGAGCTTATACCATTCGCTGAAGGCGAAAGAAGGTCTCGCTAAGGGTAGGGATAGAGGCTCCTGCAAGAAGTGGACTTTTGACACTCTGATATTCCGGGGAAAGGCCAGCCAAAAATTTAGCAACATAGAATTCAGATAAGCCTTTTGAATAAGCCTTTTGAAGCCTCCATAGTAGTTGTAAGGACAAAGATGGAAATCTTTAGAAGTCGCCACCTAGATTTAGGTCTAGGACTTTAAAAATGTGAAATCTCACCCCAAGGTAAGACTTCGATTGACTCATGACCATTATATTGGAATTCTGGTCCATCAGAGATTGGGTAAGCGTCAGGTTACGGTTATGGGAAGGGGTTAGGCACCCAAACCGCCCGATCGAAATCGGTCTCCTATACCTTTCCTATGCTAGACTTTATTTGTTAAGCCAAACCAAACCAAGTGGTTTGATATCATTGAACCGAATCTGTATCCATCAGATTGCCTACGTATTACGAATTTATTCTAAAAATCAGGT
>JAMYWD010001744.1:0-7500 GCA_028583415.1 Protea cynaroides
CAAAATAGCTCTCTATCTATGTCAATTTATCTGTAGTAAAGGAAGTTCCAGGCAGGCACATACGCAAAGGAGATTAAATGAAAGAGCTAGGGTTTGAGTACTCTATAGGAGCTCCCCCTCAACAAGAGAAGGCTGAGTCTTAGAAGGGATAGGCGTAGCAACAGGTTTGACACCATGCAACTGAAATTTAGCTAGTAGTTGTTCAGTGTATCTCTTTTGACTCAAGAATAATCCTGACATATCACGAAAGGCTTCGTCACCCAAGAAAGAATTCCGGTTGCCAGCCAAGGTCTTTCATAGCAAACGCTTGAGACAACTTAGTGACAAAAGAATCTAACTGAGAGGCATTACTACCAGTCAAGATGATATCATCTACATAAAGCAATAAAACAAGAATAGCAGAAGTAGATTGACGAAAGCAGCTGCGTTAAGCAAATAATTCGATTGATTCTTCTTTTCTGGTTTGATGGAAAGGTAGCCGCAGGTCCTTAACCAGCAGGACGTCATTCGGGAAGGACGCTCTCTTCCATGATTCTGACTCTGACTTAGAAGCTTCTAAGGGGGAGGGCTCGTAGAGGGACTTTGCTTTGAATGGTCCACTTCTCATCTCAACCCCGATCGATCCATAGGACTTGCTTCTAAGTGTGTGCCCAAGCCCGTCTTTGATTGCCACGATAATTCAATTCAATTACTCTAAGGGACGGGAGCGGAACCCAAGTCAATATTTGTGTTTTTCGTGTTCCGTCAGTGTCTGCAAGTCCCAGGGAGTAGTGAAACTTTGAGGCCTGTAGCCGAACCCGCACCCTTTCTTTATAGCGCTGCTGGCCTGCAGCGAAGAACCGCACGCCTTTTCTTCGCTATTAGAGCTACCGGCCGCCGGCCTCCGACCCCCAGCCGCTTCTTCTAATAAGAGACTAAAGAACAAGCTCCGGAATCAGCGGAGGGCCGAATCCGCTTTCGCCGGTCGGAACCGGGATAGAGATTATGTCACCCTTCCTGATGAAGGACAGATCTTGCCCCCCTTCCGGCAGTCTATTCAACAGCTTTTCGCCTTGCTTTTCGCTTTTCAATTGCATTGACCAAGTTTCCCTCTCGAAAACAAGTTTCTCAACCTTACCACATTCAACTTATGCTTTCTCTTGTTTAAATGCAATCGTCAGCCCTTTCTGGCAACTGTGGAAAAATAACTAATAGCCAACTCCCAACCAAAAGCGAAGTAGCTATCAACGGAAAGGGGACTTTCGAACTTGTGATTTCGTTCGATAGGAACGATCCGAAAAGCTTCTACTCTACAGCGTTAGGGCGGGTATAGCGGAAAGCGAAAAGCAAATAGAAGTGGAAAAGCCGATGATGATTCTTGAGAGGAGGACTTCCTTGAAGAGCCTGTTTAGCCCCTATTTCTGGAAGTAGGGATGCCCCTCTTCTGATTCTGGTTATGCCTTGGGATTGGGACTTTCTTTCAGGGAAATGGCATGACATGATGAGTGTTTTGAAGCTATTTCATCTGGCTTTCTAACAGCCAATTCCACTAATAAACAGGAAGGGGATTAGATTGTTCTAACCGCCTGTGTTACGCGAATATCTATCTTTTTTTTCTTTAAGGGTACCCGAAAAGTGGCATCTGACTGAGGACGAGTTTATGGAATAAAGAAAGAAAGCGATAGCCGAGAGAGTCGATGTATCTTCCCTCGTTGTAAGATTACTGAAGGAACGGCTTCCTTCAATCCATTCGGTAGCCTCTCGTCTTCTTCTTTCGAGGAGGAGTTCCCATTTCCGGAATAGATAGAGGGAAGACTTCTTCGGTAGGTGCCTCCTCTTCCTCTTCCAGGGGCTGATGGTAGGGGGCTTTCCGGGCGGATGGATCGGGTAAAGAAGGAACGAAAGAGCTAAAAGCAAAAAACCTAAGAGTTGGTTTTTGAGGAGTGGCTCCTTCCTTCCCGCCATGTCCTTTAGCCCTTGGTTGGCTCTTCTAGCACCTGAGTCAGGTCTTTCTAGTCTTCTAGTTATCTTTCAAAGAGAGCATTTTTGATTCCAGCCGAGAAGAAGGAAAAACAACAAGACAAAAAGGAAAAAACTTTATATTTGATATAGACAGATCGGCCTTCAAGCGATGAAAACTACCCGCTCGATCGCTCCTCTTTTTCCCTTTCTTCGGGGACGGCGACGGGTCTTACAAGCTCATAAAATGGGAGGAATTCTTCACGGTAGTTAGAATGGCAGGTGTTCTCTCGGCCTAGAGAGACCTGAAGAAGGGTTGAGTTGCTGAATCAAGAGGACATCCGCGCTGTCTCTAGTTAGCCAGCAGGACTACCTTTTCTAGTTGATCTAGTGGGAAATTCATTCTACTATAACCAAGTGGGTCTAACGAAAATGGCTTTTTAAACCTCCTGTAAGGAAGCTCTCTTCAAATGGTGTAGAAATGGCGATTGAAGCGTCAGAAATAGCCAATGCGCCCATAACCCCGAATTCCACTCCTAAAAAGTAAAGGAAATTGGCTTCTGTCTTTGAACCTGGGGGGACAAGTGGGATTTGAAAATACCTTAGATTCTTCATTCGAGTCGGATAAGGGGTTGGGGATTCTATTAAGAAAGAGTAAAGCTAGCCGCAACTGCTGCTCCTGAACATGTAGGAGATGGGATTTAGGATTCATTGACCAAGTGAATATCTCGCAAACGAGTGGATAAACCTCCTGTAATAGGAAGTCTTTCATTTCCGCTTTCTCTCATTCTGAGGCTTTCTATAGGCTTTGAAGAAAGAGGTTCTTTGGTTAGGTCTGTCTTCCCGGGATTCACATGAGCGGGAATTCAAGAAAGGGGAGCAGCCTCACTTCACTCCGGGCGTCATTGAACCATTTGGTCGGTGTCTCACTGAGCTGGGTAAAGTGTTAAAAGGAAGGACTGGGGGAAGCACTGGAGAGTCAACCCCGGATGAGAGTTCTTTCAATCAAATTATCGTTGTGGAAATTAAATTGGGCTATTTAGACATCACTGATCATGAGGCAGAGTCTCACTAGGCCAATCACTGTAACATAAGGTCTTGCCACTTGGTCTTTGCCCTGGCAACCTCAGTGAGCCGAGGAGCCGAGTGACATGACAGCATTCGATACCTTTGACTACAGCTCCTCCGAGTCATTTCTGATAAGACCACCAGCCCCCTTGCCCCTAGCTAGAAATCTCTCCCGCGCCCTGTGCGGGGCCCAATCATAGTCAAAGGAAGACTTTGATCCTGGCTCAGAAGTGGGGTAGAGTCCCAATCCCGAGGAATGGCAATTTCACTTGTCAAGCTCTATTCGTCATCTCTTCAATCCCATATAGGTGCAAAAGTAATAAGGCCTCATTTCACTCATGTGAGGTCCAGCAATTGGAAACATTTTTTTCCCATATACCGGTGAAAGTTCATCACCCGATTTTAGCTAAGGAGCTCGCCAAAAACTTGAACTTTTGAATCCGCCCCAGTGGAAAAACTAATCAAAAATCACGATTTTGAGTTCCTTTCCTTAGTGAAATTCGGGTGACATCGAAAAATACGGGGTTTTGGTGAAACTTCCAACTTTTGAAGTAGTTTCCGGGCTAAAATGAGGTTAGATCGAAAATTCCCGAGAAAACGTCAAGTCAACTGAGATGCTTTTTGGGTCCGGTCCTTACTGAAATGGGGTGGATGCCCTTTTTTACGGTCTTTCGTCGACCAGTTCCTCTTGGAGCTTGGTGATAGAGAAAGGGCAGGAGTGGAGCATGCCATTGGTAGTGAAGGCAACAGCCCAGTCAAAGTGATTCTTTCTTTTAGGGATCCCTACGCAAGACGTCAAATTCCTATCTCCTTTCTTCTCTTCTACTTTATTATATTATAGCTTGAGTCCATCTCAAGCCCTTCAAAGAGTAAAAATTCGGCATCTAAGACTGCTTCCCGAAAAGAAGGGATCTTGGCTCCCGCTTGCAAGGTTGAAAGTTCCCCTGCCTATCGACCTTCTATTCAACCTTATGTACTTGCTTTGAAACTCTCTTTGAGTCAATGAGTCAATAGCGCCTTTCTATTTCTATTAAGGCACTCTTTGAGTCGTATCTTCTGCACAACCCCGGATGAGTCCCGTGCTACCATCGATCTAAAAGGGAGGAGCCCATTCTTATCTACTATCTTGTCTACTTGATTATCGCCTTGAGTTGAGCATTAAATCAATGATGACAGCCTCGACACCGTAAATGATCCATTACATCTATTGCCTTAATGTTCTTAGCAGAATTCCCTCCTCGAAAGGATCATCATCGGCTTGCAAGGCTAAGATTCGCGCGGTTAATCAACCATTTTTGGAATTGAAAGCCGAGATAGGCTTTGTGGTCCATTACTAATCCATCCCTTCCATTCCAGACCAAAAGCCTACTAATGATTCAGTTAAGGCAAATAGCCCATAACTTGTAAAAACCTCCGATCTTGTTGTTGAAGAATGATTCTCTTCTAAAACATGTCCTTGTCTCCGCGAATCCACACATTGAAGTGACTCAAGAGCCAATGCCAATTCGTCTTCCTAAAGCCGCAGGGGCAAGACAATCTGTCGATTCAGCGGCATTGACAAGATCTGTCGATTCAGCGATCAGGACCTGTCGATTTGGCGATACCTGTCGATTTAGCGACATTCTAAGAGAATCACCTGTCGATTTGGCGATAATGACACAATCTGTATATTCAGCGACAATCTTATCCTGGTCCCTGTCACCTTGTAAAGGCTGACTTATGTACTTTATTAGCCAGAATGACCCCAATCTGACGGATATTTTCCAGTTCTTTGACGAGATGCGATCAATCAACTTTCTTTCGGTCAACGATATCGTATCAGGCTATCTAATTGACTAGCCCCGGATCCTAAAATTGCTCTCAATGGGTCGGAAGTTGGTACTGGAAGGGCAGCCCTCTTTCGAAGATGTTGGAACTTTCAAGCGTCAATGCCATTTTCCTCAAAGAGTGATCTGGAAGAGCGATCCGGCAGAGAAAAGGTATATGAATCAAAAGGAATGAATCATGGGCTTGAAGGGCTACTCATTGAAAGTCTCATCCTCCCTCTCAAATGGCACTAGAGCTTCGGGATCAAATTCATCAGGAATTGGATACTCTTTTCTGGGAACATGCACCGAGCTCTTTGAAACCAGAACCGGCAAAGCTGGAGGCCTAGGGTGGTTGAAACATCAATACGCTCTTGAGTCCCACTGACCACTCTTTCGACCAATCTTTCAGGAAAGGTGTCGGCAAAGACCGGTCCGAAATAATAGCAAATGACTTGCCGTACGGAATAAGCAGACATGGACCTTTCCTTTGCAAGAACGATTCATGCGACTCAGATTCACTTCCACAATGGAAGAGCTTAAAGAAGAAAGAATCAAATGGCGACTCCGCTTCTTCAGTCCATCAGGGATCGGGCAGGAGCATTCCATTCATTTCATTTCATTGCTAACCCGAGCCCCCAACCCCGAAAGGTCAGCCTCCGTAATGAAAAAGTGAAAATACCCGTGAAAGACTGAACTGCCGCATCTTCTGTCTCTTTGTCATCAGAATGTAAGACTGCTAATTGGAGAAGCAAATTCTCCTCAATTCTCTTAGTGGAATAGGACTATAAATCGCTAGAAATCGAATACGAATTTCGAAAGGAAAAAAGATAATTCATTCTTGCTTTTTTCCTCGGTTTGGGACTTCTTTTTCGCTATTCAATTGATTCAATCTTTTGTTTTCGCTTCAATCCGGATTGATACCTTTGCCGGCAACTTGAAGAAATCTCGCTAGCTAAGTGGTATAGCGGGCGTCAGTGAACAACTTAAGTAAGTGACTGGTCTACGCATGGGTTCGAATCCCAAACGAGATGTATATCAAATAGCGTATAGTAAGATGGGTTGAAGCTTTCGTCAGTAAAGTCCGATAGGAAGGACAAGCAGGTGGGGCCAGTGGTTAACCCGCGAGGGCTTGACAGCGCCTCTGGAAAGGGACGGAATTGCCCGGTGAAGCCTGGCTTTCTATCCATCCTGTGTAAGCTCCAATCTGACTGAACTGACGAAAGCTCCAACTCGAGTTCGATCTCTCAGAATGCTTGTCGGAGTGAGTGAATCGAGAAGCTGCCGCCCATGTGCTGTAAGCAGGTCTCCGGCTGGTCTAAGATCCATTCTTCCTGCACGTCTGAAAGAAAGAACTCAAGCGTACTTTCATTAGGGGAGAAATTTTCAGTTTTACCTTTTGTTTTATACAAGAAGATTTGAGTCAGACAGATGTATAATAGGTGAAGAAGGTGAAGAAGGTTTCCTTCATTTGAAGATAGATTCTGTAAGTGGTTCAATAAAGAATCTTGTTTTTCCTGTATTTTGGATATAAACTAGTCCCAAAATGGGGCCCGTAAGCAATGAATCCTTGAGTGATGGATTCTCTGCTGAAGAACGGATCCAAGGAAAGACAACCCCCCATCCTCAATAAGAATCCCGATTCCCCCGTCGACGCCCGTTGACCGTATGAAGCGCAGCCACCTTCCTCATCATATCGAAAGAAAGAGAGACAAAGTCGGACACTGATTCCAAGCTTTCAAAGCTTCATAGGCATAGTGATTCAATCGATCACCCGAAAGAAGGCAGCAGGCCGGATGATTAGCACTAGAGAGCGCCTGAAGGAAGGTCTAGCGAGCCTCACTGATCCAGCAAGAATGTCAGGTGAGACCTATGTTGAGTCAAATAGGCTTCCTGTTGACTATTGGTCTGTCTCCAACCGGGATTAGTGAGACCCGGACGGTAAAGGCTTGACCATGAGAGTAAGCGGAACAGATCCCATTGCCAAGCACTGAGCGGAAGCATCCGAGCACACCGTGGGATATGAATCTTCACTCCCTCGCGCTTGGGTCCCAGCTTTGGGATGAATTCGTTCTTTCTTTTGGATGTTAGTGCAGATATAGTGAGTGTGCACTTAGCCTTTTTTTCACTAATCTCTCTTCATAAGTTAGATCAGAAGATCGAAATTACGTAAGATCAGAAGAGAGTTTCGAGAATGGGTTCAGAAAGTCGACTTCATCTTCATTGACTAGCAACTGTTGACTCTTTACGGTCTTGCATGAGCCTTGAATGAGAGTTAGGTTTCGACATATTTTGTATATAAGAGAAGAGATTGAATATATAATCTTTCTAAGTTATTTTGTATTAGAATGAGCCTTTTTCAAGTAGTAGCTCTGCTCCCGTGATCTCTTTATAGATAGGTCTTACTCGGTATCTTGGGACCTTTGGTCGATGTCGCGTGGTTGTGATTCTTGATTAGAAATTCCCTGGTTTGCTCAGAGATGGTGTGTATGAGTTCGGCGCTTCCTACCTTTGCCACTGGTTACCCACGTCTCATAGACTAGCCCTTTCGTCCGTCTCGCTCAGTTAATTCTTTATATAAATTATATATGTCTAAGTTAGATTGAATGTGATGCACGAAGTCGAAGTGCGCATAAATATCCATCGTAATAGATGAATGTCGTATATAGAAGAGAAGGCATTCCTAGGT
>JAMYWD010001744.1:12500-24129 GCA_028583415.1 Protea cynaroides
GATGATTGCTCTTTCTTTCGAAAGAGCGTTGATACTTGTGGAGTCTTTCTCAGTCGGCGTGCTTTCAACTGAGCCACCAAAAAAGGACAATTCCTAAACCCAAGGAAACTAAAGGACGCTAAACTAAGACTCCCGGGCTGACCTTCTTTTTAAGGAGAGTTGAGTGCGGAACCCCGTTACGGCGAAGAAGGGTTTCGCCGAGGCTGGTACACAACACTTAGTTCTTCAATCTAAGCTTAAGCTAAGCTAAGTAAGTACACTTACTTGCCTATTCTTAAACTATGATTGATAAAAGAAAAGGGGCGTTTTCTTTTCTTTGCTGACAGTAATCAATCCTATTCTTGCGCTAGGAAAAATTATTAACAAGTGCTCTAATCCCGGGGGTATTATAATGCCGATGAAAAGTAGATAAGTCGAACAACAACAAAAGAAAGTAACAAAGATACAGTAACAAACAATGCCATCATCACCATCGCTTGACAGCGCCTCTATCGAGGGGCTGCTAAGCGGGTCAGACTCAACCCCAAGGAGTTGTTTATTTGTATTTGAGTGAGTTGTTGTTTAGCTCTATAGTCTAACGAAGGAGTCCAAATCGTCTCATCTTGCTGAGTGTAGAGGCATATTTCGACCTCGTTTAACCGACTCCAAACCTCTATGAGATCAAAAGAGGTGGCTTGAGTGACTTCGTACCTGAGTTAGTAATAAAACTGCGGACTTTAGCATCAATGGGGAGCCCAGAATCATCCATCATCCTTCGGCCAAATCTTTCAATTAGAGCCCCACAGGGGTGCCACCTATCGAACCAGAGAGCAGTGTTCGATCCATCACCTATCAAGTGAAGAACCATGTCACGAGCAACAGCTGACGCCTGTAGGAGCTTCCTCCAAGACCAAGAAGCATCAGACGGGATCTTCAAAGACCAGAAATTTCTTTTTTTTTAAGAAAATTTGAGCCCCACGTAGCCCACAAGGATTTGCTGCCTGAAGGGCCCACACATGTCTTCATATAGCTGAAATATTACAATCTTCGAGATTACGTGATCCTAATCCACCTTCTGCTTTAGGACTGCATATAGTAGACCAGCTTACGTGATGAATTTTCTTCTTCATGTCTGGTCCGGACCATCAGAAAGTATTGCATCTCTGATTGATAGCTGTAATCATTTTCTTGGGAAAGATGAAGCAATTCGACCAGAAAACTTGAATACTGTTGAGAACAGACTTGATGAGCTCCAAACGTCCAGTCCAGAGGACCCTTCCTTTCCAAGATTGGATTCTCTTACATATCTTCTCGCTAAGAGGCAGACAATCCACATACTTGAGGCGAGTGGACACAAGGCGCTGTAAGCGAAGTATTTTATAGGCAAGCCAGCTAGCTGAAACCCCAAGATGCTGCTCCTGTCTTCCTTCGTGCTTTGACTCTCACCACTGCCTAAAGGCAGCCTTGCTCTTTGAGACATTTGCTTGCCGCCCTGTTACATAATGGAAATGATGCAGCACATCCTTAACTGCAGCTGCAGAAACCACATCACCATGAAAAAGAACGAGCTTTTCATCAGCAAAACACAGATGTGTAATCATTGGATTAGTACACCGATGATGTAAACTCAGCAAGCCCTCATCCACCTTCGCCTTTAAAATACCATCTCCTCCGGAGCCTGCATAACTAACACAAAGAGGTATGGTTTTCTCTATCGAGCCTTGCCTCAAGCCTCGAGAACTGGGAAAGTAACCATGGGGGACCCTATTGATGGAGATGGAAAACTTAGCAGAGGAAATGCACACTCGGATCCAATCAATCATCTTTCTAGGAAAGTTCATGGCTTCAAGAACTAACAGGACTGTTTCCCATCTGATCGAATCATAGGCTTTACGGAGGTCTACTTTGCACATCTAGAGGGACCCGTGTCTCTGTGATAGTTTTTCAACAGCTCATGAGAGAAAAAAATGTTATAAAAAAAATGCCTGCCACTTATGAAGGCCGACTGATTAGGACCCACTAAGAAATCTACTACAAACTGGAATCTGTTGGATATTATTTTATAGATGCATTTCTAGTTGGTGTTGCAGCAAGATATAGGTCGGAAATCATTCAAGGAGGTAGGGTTAGGCACCTTCGGGACCAAAGAGATTGTAGTAGAGTTCACTTCAGAGAGCAGCTTGCCAGACCTGAAAAAATGTTGAATCGCCTTTGTAACATCATCACCAACAACACTCCAAGCCTGCTTGTAGAAGTGAGCTGTATACCCATCCAGGCCAGGAGCCTTGTTGTCCTTCAAAGAGAACATAGCTTGTCTCACCTCTTCAGGGGTCACCTCTTGGATCAGATCAAGAGCTTGCTGATCATCTAACTTCCTTTCAAAGTTAATCAAATTTGCCACATCTGCACTCAAAGGAGGTAAATCTTAAGAACCCAACAGCCCCTTGGTTTAAGAAACAATGCAAGCCTTGATCGCTTCAGGAGCTGCCAAGCGTTCGTGGTGCCATTTACATAAAGAGATTGAATTCTGTCGCTTGGCAGCGCCTCACCTGGAAAGAATTGTAGAAAAAAGCAGTTTTAGAGTCCCCAAGAGAGAACCAGCTGATTCTAGACTTCTGACGAAAGAAGGCTTCTTCACAAGCTGCAAGAGAAGCATAGGCGCTCGTATAGAGCCCTCTCAAGAGAAAGCAAGTGTTGATTGGATGGGTCCTGCTGCATCTGGGACTGGATAGAATCAAAGACTTCTTTGCTTTGGGCTGTTCTGCACTGTAGAGAAGTGCTCACGATTCAGCTTACTAAGATGGGGCTTGAGAAGCTTCTGTTTTTGTACAACCCTAAACAATTGGTTTCCATTAATAACTGAACCCCAAACTTCTCGAACAGTTGGTAAGAAAGTCTCATGCGAGGTCCAGAAGTCAAAAAACTGTAAGGGCGCTGTAAGCGCCTGTATTACTTGTCTAACAAATAGTAACAAAAATGGGCCTGTGGTCTGAAACACCAGAATTGAGAAAGATTCTGAATAGACAAATTGACGGACCCAATGCCGATTCACCAAAGCTCTGTCGAGCAACCTTCTAATGAGGTTGTCTGCCTGCCGGTTAAACCAAGTGAACAACCAACCAACTACTTCATATCCATGAGCTCCGCTTCAGTTATGCAGTCATTGAACTGAAGAGTGGAACCCACACACACTGGCCTTCCTCCTAGCTTTTCTGAAGTAGCACTAACACAACTAAAGTCACCGAGGACAGCCCAAGCTTTATCAGTAGCAGCTGCCATACTGGTGAGCTCAGCCCAAAGCTCTCTTCTTTCTTTCAGTACATTAGAAGCATACACTACAGATAACTGAAAAGACAAGGATCCATCCAAAGAGCACACAGAACAGTGTATGGCGGGAAGATTTGAACATTTTAATGTCCACAGCAGAAGGGTCCCAACAAATCCAAACCCGACCTTTAACGCTTGAAACTCGTTTTTAACCGGTTGGACAAATAGAATGGAAGATCCAATCTTTATTTACAGATCTGACCGCTCCGTGGGTTTCGACCAACCCCAAAATACTCAGTTTATACTTAGCAATCAACTTTTTCACTTCAGTCTGCTTGAGACCCAAATTTAGGCCTCTAATGTTCCAAACAGCTAAATTAAACATCTATTGTTTACTACTGCTAACACCACTCAACGCAGAGTGACCCTCCTTCTTGACATTAGGTCCCTGGCCCACTTCACCAGACGCCGATCTCTTCAGGTCTCTTCGAGAGCCTATGAGCTTTTAAAAGATGGTATTGCTCGTTAAGACTGGTGTTAGAGACGGACCTATTCTCCATGTGATTGCTCACACCCTCAGCCTGCTCATGCACACCACCAGTAGTCTGACAAGCTGCTGAGCTATTAGACAAATTGGCCCGGCCCAGGTCTGCAGCCGAGGCTAAATCCTTGGACTTGTCTACAACCAAGCCTGGATCAATACAATCACCCAACTGCTGCAGAACATCAAATCTATTAGGTGATTTAGGATAGGAGGATAGGTACCTTTGAGAGGGCTGCTATATGGCCGGAGTGAGATATCCAGCCCCGACTTGACTGATGCATTTTGTCGAGCACCTGGCGCCAACTCATCCAGCACAACAACCTGACCATTATTGCTACTCAAGATACTGGGGGCCACTGCGTCAGGTTCTATTTGATGAGTGTCTACAAGGAGTTCATTCTGAACCGGAACAATAGCCATACAACCTTCGGGCTCCATCTGAGAGGGTGTGATTGTTGAGTTATCACAGACATTTTGTCGAGCACCTTGAGTACTACCACCCAGAACACTCTCTGCTGCTAGTTTCGTCTTTCTCCCAACCACTCTGTTCCATTCTCCCTCAGGGGCCCCCATATGCTGAACACCCTCAACAATCTCGTCCGTCAAAGCACTCGAGAGCTCAGGCGGAGCATCGGTAGACTGGTTGCCAAGAGGAGCAGGCTTCCGAACAAGACAGCTAGCTGAGGAATGAGCAAAAGATTTGCAAGAAGTACAGATTGGAGGCTTCCAATCGTACTCCACCCTTTGAGCCGTGAGAGTTCCATCATCTTTCTCATACCAAACCTCATCTGGGAGCTCAGAATCAGCTGTGACTTCGAAACAAACCCTCGCATAGGATAACCTTCTGCGGTCAGCTGTTAATTTATCAGTGAACATGGGTTGGCCAACCAGACTAGCTAATCGACCAAGAAAACTAACTCCCCACAAATAAAGCTGTAGAGCTGGAAACCTGACCCACACTGGGATCGAGCTCACTGATTTGGTCTCCAAACTCACATCTGGCGACCACATTTTCAGAATCAAGGGCTTGCCGTCATAAGTCCAGGACCCCAGATCTAAAATAGTTTGACGAGCTTCAGAGCTCTGAAAGTCGAAAATAAAAACGCCGGTGTTCTGACCAAAGCGACTTTGCCGCCTCCTGCTTTCCATCTATTCGCAACAAAATGTTTAATCGCCGCAAATGGAGGCTCTCATAGAGAGCACGAACCCCACTAAAGCGTATTGCCATCGTGTGATCTCTCCCTCAATCTCTTCAACAGGGAAGGTAGCCACCTTCTTCCCTTCCTTGATCGAAGGTTGGAAAAACTGAACCTCTTTGCCATTCGTTCTGGTTCGGTTGTCCTGGTAGCTTGCTTCCAAGGTCTTTTGCTCGCTGATCTACCTTTCCTTGTCTAGACCTGCTACGACCTCTCCTACCAGGCCAGCTCGTTCACCCTCTTCACTCTGTTTGTCCAAAGACCCAACACCAGCAGAGCCATTGCTAGGGAGAGCTCGACTACCCTCCCCAACTTCCTTCACTACCGACCCCATATGCCTAACACTGAGGTTACCCCCTGCTGAGAAACCAGCACAAGAATCCAAGTTGGAGTTCACTGATTTGGGGCTTATCTGGACTTCATTTTCTCCCACGTTCCCATAGGTGAAGGGGGTTCTGCATCCACGGAGAACCTCTTCTTTGTGAACTGAAAGAGGCCCTTTCTGAGTCGATCTGAAGAAACGGAATCATCAGCATAACCTCACACGGGCCGAGCCCTTTGAACGGATTCTTGAACACCGGCACAAAGAGAACGAGCTCATGTTCGAAGATGAAGATCCAAGAGGATTCGTACCGCGCCACAGAACGAGATAGCTAACTGATTCCATAGGAAGAGAACGAAGAACCGGGACGAACAAGAGAGCTTACCGAACTCAAGCAATGCAACGAGAACCTGGAGGCTGTCCTGCGCCTGAATGGGATCAATGACGAGGGCTAGTTCAGTCAGTAGCCGGCGTTCCTGAACTCATTCCGTATACTTAAAGAGTTTGCACGCGGATCGACTCATCCAGTTCCCATTGAAATAGAATCCACACATTGGGGGATTGGATGCAGTTACTAATTCATGATCTCGCATGTACAGATAGATTTCTTACCCGGCCTGTAAGAAAACTACTACCATTTCTGAAGTCTGTGTCAGTGAGAAGCGTTGTTCCGTTTTTAGCTTTAGCGAGCCTGTGACTGTCTGAACGGACTAGTCTACGCTCAGCCTTCCTTCCGACCTTGCCTCGATACTGTCAGTTCAGTGAATAGGATAGCAGAGAGAAAGGAAAAGAAGTAGTTCCGAAAGGAGACTCCACCTAGCTAGCGCGCTCCTCATCTCAATGCTACACTTCGGCAGCTACGAACTAACACGCTTCAGAAGAGAAGCTACATCCACTACCTGCATTCACCCTGACAGGCTAACCCGAGCGTACCAAGGGACTTACCGACCGAACCTGCTCACTAATGTGACTCCAGACAAAAAATTTCACCCGATCACCTCAATGCCCCGCTTGGAAAGCTCTCCTCTACCGCGCCCTAGCCTAGCCCCTAACCCCTAAGGCAGCCCTAAGCAGGCTAAGGAAAGGAATAAACTCTATAAACAGATCCGTGTGTCGAAGACCGGACGTGCT
This sequence comes from Protea cynaroides, assembly GCA_028583415.1. NCBI lineage: Eukaryota > Viridiplantae > Streptophyta > Magnoliopsida > Proteales > Proteaceae > Protea > Protea cynaroides. Next base: position 18,940 of record JAMYWD010001744.1, read on the forward strand.
AACTTTGATATCAACTGCCAATACTTCCCCCCTCCTCAAACTCGCTCTTAGGGCCCAGGGAAGAAGCATGCAGGCAGTAAACAGGATGAGAGCTTCGCTTGTTGATTTGACCGGGCTCGCTAGACCTCCCTTCCACATACTATACACTAGACCCATATTTGCCCGTACCGACAGCACCCAAAAATATCACATAGTAATAGTAAAAGAACGATCGCTTCGCTTGACCCCTACATCAAAAGATTCACTACCCGCATTGTACCTTGTACCCAGACCCATAAACCACCTACCAGACACCAACCGTACCATCGATCGCCTCCCTCAAGCGGAGATCCCCTTGTACCTGCACCTTCTACGGGATACTTCTTACTGAATGCCCATAATCAAAAGATGAAATTCATGACCGGATAAACGACGATGTCCAAACTTCAAGTACTCCCTCCGAATACCTCCAAGCGGCCCTTCGGTACCAGGGGGATAGAGGAAACACCCTTGCAGTAAAGAAGTACACGAAACGAGTCCCTATAATTGATATATGCCGGAAAGTGGCACAGCACGAAGGAAAAGAGTAGTGCCCGAAACACAAGTAGTCGAGCCAGAACGAATGACTTTGCTGAAAAACAAGTGCCATCAAGAATGACTAGTGCAAGAAAGAAGGACCAGTATTCCAGGGTTTAAGATTTATTGACAGAAACGAGTACACGAAAAAGATGCACCGATGCCCTGAAAGACATTGACCTGAACGAGTGACGGAAAGAGAGTGACTAGAGCCAGAAGGAATCGATCCGACCACAATCCCCTCCACATCCCATTCCGAACTAGACGAGCCAGAAGGCAGCGAGTGAAGGTAGAGGAAGAGGAAAGCTATGTTGACGACTTTTAGCTACAAGCCCTTATAGCGTAATTAAGCCAACCAACAAGCCGATTGCGCAAACGCCTTAAAGACTATAGTTGCGGCTAGCTCACTAGCTGATAGAGATGCTGCCTCAGAAGCGGAAGAAGCAGCAAGATACTAAAGGATGAAAAGCAAGGAGCGGAGCTTTACGAAGCGAGCAGCAGAGTAGCCGCTTACAGCGCCTTGCTAATGAAAAAAGTAAAGACACCAGCTTCAAAGCCCCTAGATAGTAATACGTAAGAGGAAGGTGACTAAGCAACTATGCTACTATTCGCACCCCAACCTAAAACCGACTACTGGAAATCACTTACAACTAGGGGGGCGGGCATTATGATCAGCAACTCACTCTCTGGAGAATTGCATTGCCGCCGCATATAGTATGGGGAATCTGGTTAGCAATAAACCCACATTTAGGAACAAAAGATAGACTCCAGAGCAGCTAGAGCTCTTCTTCTCGAAAATCTGGCAATTCTTAGCATTCCCCTTCGCCCCAAGACCAACATCGTTGATGAAAGCAAGTCTTGAAGACCAGAAATGAAAGTCCAGTGGTCCCCAGCTGGATGTTGCTCCGATGGCTCAACAAAGGGGGAACCCAGGACCTGCCGGGGCAGGAGGAAGATTGAGAAATCGCACAGGGGCTTTCCTTAGGGCTAGGGGATTTCAGTTAGCTCTTGGTCATAACACAGGTTGGATGGCTTATTCCCGATCTTGCAGCTGCTAAATCAGTCTTGCTATTGAAAGTTGAGCCACTCAATTGTGGATTGAAGGGGACTCCCGGGCTGGCTGTTCAAAGCTGGCTCGCCCTTAGCCGCTTATGGTGGCTTATGCACTCCACTCGCTATTGGCTCGTTGCGCTAACGACTCCACCCGCTGGGTCTGCAGTTATTACCAGAGTAAATGGATACTATGAGGAGTTGGAGGCTACCAAGATTCCACGCAGGAAGGGCTCAACAAGCTCAGGGCCCTAGGAGTCACGATAGTGGCTCTGATACCAAGAAAACAAAAAGCAAATGAATGGAAAACTCTCATTCATTAGGGATAGCTTTATTATTCTTAAGGCAAAAGAAAAAGGCTTCAATGCCATGATGCCCATGCCGTACCATACCGAGGAGCTCTTCTGGTCCCGAACCCGCAACTGGCACACAAAAAACTCTTGATTAGAGCCTTCCATCTTGGACTCGTCTCTGTCCGTCTACTTCTATCCCCTCCACTGATTCTATTGATTGATTATTCCCATCCCCCTTACTCCACAGGGCTGCTGCCTCTGCTTCGTATCGGCTCGACTCCTCAACTGGGTCTCGAGCTCTCTGATACGATCCTGAAGTAAGGATTTAAGAAACTTCGCCGTGATGACTCAGCAATCTACAAGCCCATGGGTACTCTAAAAACAAGTAGGCCTACAAGCATCTATCATCCATCCATACAAGAACAGAATACTGTTAGAAGTGTCACGCTCCCGGATAATAGTATCCAGGTCTCTCCTCAGCTCAGCAACCTCGGCCTGGAGTGCCTCTCTCTCGCTCGGCCGAAGTTGCTGTGACAGTCGCTAGCTCCTCCTGCAACTGAGCCGCTCGTGCCGTCATGTCCTCCAGCTGCTTGGCCTGCAACCAAGCCAAGCATTCTTATTACATCCAGTTCAAGCAAGAAGAATGTATCAGATGAAAGAGAAGGTTTGGTTCTCAGGTATACCGTCTGTGCAGATCTCTCAACCTGGGAGGACAGCTCCTGGACTCTCGCCTCAAGCTCAGCAATCCGTGAAGCAGCCTGACCTCCTCTGATCGCGTAGTTCGACCCTATCCTCATGTGTGGAGGCTCTCATAGAGACCTGTAGACACTGACGCATACCACTCAACATAGTCCTCGCGGTCGGTCAAATGCTTTTCGAAGAAGTCTCCTCCAGCATTGAAGTCCCTAATCTGATCTCAGAAAGTGTCCAGTAAGCTATATCTAGCAGCTCCACCCGTCCGCGATGCATGGAAGGATTGGGGTGGCGGATCAGGAACCGGCTGATCAATCCCAAACTGCCGTAACACTCTCTCACCCAGGTACCACTCGACGTGGTCCAGGTATATCAGCTCCACTCGGGCAAGGAAGTACGGATCAGATATAGCTCTACAGCTGGCCTAGCAGCGTAAGGCCTATCTCCAAAGGGCCTCCAGGTGATCTACATCCACATAGCATCAATCGGGCATCCACGCAAACGAAGAAGGAAATATCGCAGAAGAACAAGCTTACCTGCTGAGGAGTCAAGGGGCTACCATCGCTCCTGTCTGAAAAACAGCCCCTGGTGGTGCATATCGTGGTCCTAGAAGCGGTACGACCACCTCATCCCTCTAGGGGAGCCCCTAGGGACATTCTCTGGTAAACGTGGACGACCGATATCCACGTACTCGTATAGCCACATCTGCAAGTGAGAGTAAGATCATGATCAGTTCAAGGATATGGAAGAAGTTCAGTCCGCAGCATTATAAGCGAGCAAAAGTACCTGGATGATGTAGTAAAAGCCGTAGATGGAGAAATGTTGACCTACGCCACCTCACGAGCTAACCGCAAAGAAAGGTTTGTATACGACCGGCCCGTCAGTACCGTAACTGAAACATTATCAGATCTACTTGCATTTTTTTCAACCTTCTCTCTTCCAAATCTTTCCTTCCCTCGAGTACCTGTAACCGCTGACCTTTGGTAACGCTTGAGTTATCAGCTTATTATAAACGAGTCTTTTGCTTACTCCTGGACTAAAAAACTTGCGTAGCCCCTCTCGGAACCGTTTACCTGCCTCGCTTACTGACTATCCCTACCGCAAAGAACAGTTTTCTTACTGCTTTACTTGGAGTTGGTGTTCTCTCATCAAGCGCCTTACCCGATAGAGCCGCCTAGCTTACAGAATTTCCTTCTTCCGACTTTCACTATGGTGCCGGCTTCTCTTCTCTGACGAGTGCCCAAGAGAACGAGTCGCCCTCGCAAGGCCCAAGCTTACCAAGAAAAGAAAGGCGCTTCTGGCGACCTGAAATTAAAGGAACAAAAGCCAAAGAATTAGCTGTTTGCAACCGCTTACAGCGCCTTTTATGAACCGATTGCTTGCTTTAGGGAAAAGCGAAGCGTACAGTTCAGGTGGTCGTAGAATCAAACTTGTTCTGCGATGCGCTTAGGCTCCGGGCTTTTGACTTCTAAGAGCTACACTCTCTCTTTTAGTAAGGTCTTTTTGCTTTTTCTAAGCTAAAGCTTAGAGACGGGATGGTGACTCGTAGAAAAAGAAGAGACGTAAGGCAGGTGCGGAGCCTTCTTTTGTTTAGGTTTGGAACCCTTCCCTGCTTTTCAGGTGCTGTGATAGTCAAACTCTGCTTTCTTCTTCTAGCTTCCGTAGCAGGAGCGGCCTAATATTATTTGTTTGGGGTGGGGTTAGCTCGTTAGTAAAGCAAGGAAATCCTACTGGCGATAGCGGTTGTACCTTTGACCTATATGACGCCGCTTCTTTGATCATCGCATGATGAATAGTGTTGATTGGTCACCCAAGGACACGCGAAAGCGGTAGATCAGAGAAAGAGAAAGGCTGCCTTTAGGTAGTTCTTTTATCGGAAACCGGTACCGAAGAGAGCGATGTGAACAGGGAGTCGAAGATAAATCCCTCTTTCCGTTACAGGCGAAGTTGACTTGGCGTTTCAGTCCGAGTAGCAGGCTCAAGCGGTAGATCAAAGAGAAGGTTCTTTCTCGGGTGATAGGCGCAGTTCCAGCTGTAAGTGAAGGTTAGGCGTATTGATTGCTTTCTTTAGGGAAAGCGAAGCGTCAAACTGAAACTCTTTCAGTAATTGTACAAGAACAATAATGATAAAGACGGAACGCGTACCACAAAAGCAGAAGTCATGTAGAGCAATGTGACGCCTAGAATTAGCCAGGTAAGCCGCAGCTTTGCCTCCTATGGACCTCGTTAGCTTGTTTTGTATTTGTTGCTTAAGTACCGGAAGAGACAGAGAGCTAGAAAAGCTTTGCAAACAAAAGGTTATTGACTTAAGGCGTTCAGTTCGGTCCCTCACTCCCTCACTTCACTCGCGGAAGAAGAGCTTTCAGACTCATTCAGCGCCTTAAGTAGAGTCGACTTGAATATAAGAAAAGCAGTCACTCCCTTTATCTTAGGTTAAGTGAATAAACTTCTCGTTTCAATACAACGAGAAAGGACTTCCGGGCGACACCTTCTGCCGTCCGCAACGAAAAGTCGTCCCATCTTCTTTTTGAAAAAAGAAGCCAGTGCGTAGGCCTAAACATATACTACAACTACCTACGTTGGGATAGAGAGTGGCCCC